>JAQQSY010005593.1:0-11569 GCA_028646535.1 Procyon lotor | reverse complement strand
TCTGCTTCTCCCTCTCCCTCCGCCCCTCCCCCCTCCCCCTGTATGCTCCCTCTCTCTCACTCGCTCTTTCGCTCTCATTCTATCTCAAATAAATAAAATCTTAAAAACAACAGAAACAGATTCAAAACTCTGAGTTGCCCCACGAATTTATCGCAGCTACTTTTGTCCAGGCCACAATTACCTCTCCTGAGCTTCCCCCAATTACTCTTCTTGTCCCTGACCTTTCCTCCCTTCAAACTCTTTTCAATCCAGCAGCCAGAGTGATTAAGATAAAGCCACTCCCTCACCCAGCCTACTCCCACGGCTCTTCACTTGGCCCTGCCAGAAGGCCAGATCTACTCCCAGGGTCCTGCAGGATGTGCCCCCCTGCCTTTTCTCTCTGACCTCAAGCCTATTCTCTTTGCTTTCCTGTTGTTCCTGCCACGCCATCCCCCTTGGAACCCTTTTCTTAAAAACTGAAACTTCCTATTCTGCTCACCCTTCCTCTCTTCTATCCCTGTTTTTCTCTTCCTTTATGGCCTTAATCACCTTCTAACAAAGTATATATTTTGTTGGTTTATCCTGTTTCTTGTCCACCTCCTCACTAAAATGTGAGCTTCCTTAAGGCACGGATTCCATCCGCGTGGGTCAATGCTGTACACTCTGCCTTTAGAATATTAGTAATATAATGAATCTTTGATGAATATTTTTAAATGGTTAATAATAATATGGAGACTTGACTTTTACTTATATTTTAAGATATTTGATAGAATACATCAGGAATTCCTTCATATAATTATCTGCCAGCAGAAACATTAAAATGACCAAGTGATAGAGAGGACATGCAGAGTTGAGGAGAGCTGGTACTCTAGCCACTGACATGATTTTATAATGTTGGTATTCTTTGTTCTCTAGGAACTCAGGTCTTTCTGCTTTCCCAAAGTTCAATTATCCTAGGTAGAAGGTGGGATGCAGATTATGAAATAACATCGATTATTGAGTACGTATTAGACAAATCATTGCATTACTTGAGCTATTTTATATTAGAATGAAATGAAAATTATATGAAACTAAAACATGATATTTCCAGTTTGAATATCTTGATAGCCTTTTTATTTTTAAGTCTTGATAGTATTTTTTAATTAATTAATTAACTAATTAATTAAAGATTTTATTTATTTATTTGACAGAGAGGAGACAGACCACAAGTAGGCAGAGAGGCAGGCAGAGAGAGAAAGTGGGAAGCAGCCTCCCTGCTGAGTGGAGAGCCCGATGTGGGGCTCGATCCCAGGACCCTGAGATCATGACCTGAGCCGAAGGCAGAGGCTTTAACCTACTGAGCCACCCAGGCACCTGTTGATAGTATTTTCAAATCAACTAACAGTGTAATAAATTTTTTTAGGAAGTTAGTGTTGGGAATTTGGTCCGCATCTAGAGGGTTTTTGTTTTGTTTTGTTTTTGTTTTTTACAATCTATTTTCATTCTCTCACTTCTGGGTCTGCATTGTTAACATCCTGCTAGTAGCTGCTCTATTTTGCTCTCTAGGTTAATGGAGATAGCAAGTTTGGCCACGCACGTCTAATACCCAACTAGAAGGAGTAATCACTAGGTAGCTGTGATTCAATTTAAAGCTTTGTGTGTTGTAACTCATATAGTTCATTCACTAGGAAGAATTTAGAAGTAAGTTGTTGATTCAGCCATTTCTGACCGAGGTTATGATGCTTCACAAGGAGCTAAGCTAAAAATGTTTGTGTAATAAAATAATGAGATAATGGCTAAATAGCCTTTCAGTGTAGTATTTATGTTCTTGTCATCCTATGTATTTTCATATCTAATTGTATCATCCATTGTATTTCTTAATGAGCTATAACGGAAAAAATATATAATGTAAATAGTTTACATGTATATAAGTTAATGTTAAATTTATAAAAAGAATAATTGAGGGGTGCCTGGGTGACTCAGTCTGTTAAGCATTTGACTGTTGATTTCAGCTCAGGTCAGGATCTCAGAGTTGTGAGATCAAGCCCCACATCAGGCTCCAAGCTCAGCACAGAGTCAGCTTGGCCCTCCCCCGCCCCTTGTGTTTTTCCCTTCACCCACTTGCTCTCTCTCTGTCTCTCTCAAATAAATAAATAAGCAAATAAATAAAATAAACAGAATAATTGATATATTTTATTCTATTTTCAGTTACTATGTTGCATTTTTATTTTATGTATATATTAAGAAGTAGGATTATTTAATGATACATTCACATTCATTCACTAACTTTATTGAAGTTGCATCAAAGGAACCCAAAAAATAAACAAAACTGAACAGCTTTGTTACAAGAGTGTTTAGATGAAGATATTTTATATATAGCCTAATATATCTGTCTTATGAAAATATAACTTATTTTGTAGTTTTATTACAATATGTGAGTCACATGGAAACTGCTTTGAGATTGTTTGAATTGTCTAATTTCCTAAAACAGAATTGACTACATAAGCACTCAGCATCACTAGTTTGAATAGAAGCCATTAGACTATGTAGCATGTAAACTTCATCTTGTTTTATTTTGAGTATTTAAGTTTTACTTTAAAAGTATGGGAATAGATTGTCTAAAGTTATTTTCTATAAATCTAAGTCTATTCAATATGACTTAGCAATAACTTCGAGGTATAATTAAATTATTGGTATTGTGTATATATATGTATATTTTTTAATGACATGCATACAATATTATTGTCTCAATACAGAGTAATTTCACTATAGTTTTGCCTTTTCCAGGATGTCATTTAGTTAGAATCATACAGTATGTAGCCTTTTTAGACTGGTTTCTCTTACTCGATAATATGCATATAATTTTCCTCCATGTCTTTTCCTGACTGAATAGCTCATTTCTTTTTAGTGTTGAATAATATTCCATTGTTGAGATGTACTGCAATTTTTAAATTCATACACCTAATGAAGGACATCTTGGTTTCTTCCAAGTTTTGATAATTATGAATAAAGCTCCTATAAACATTCACGGGCATGTTCTGTGAGTTTGACAACGTATTCTCATGTACAACCACCACCAACATAATCAAGAGATATATGAGTAGATATCTTTCTATACCTATCTCTATATTTCTATCGACCCATACACATGTACATGAAATGTATCATTGTCATTTACTTTAATTCACAGAGCTGTTTAGCATCCTATAAGCACCACCAAAATCAAGGTACTGAACAGACCCATTACCCAGTAATAGCCTGTCATGCTTATCCTTCATAGTCGGACATCCTACAACCTCTGCCAACCACAGATTTGTTTTTCTGTCCTTATGCATTCCTCTTTTCCAGAGTATCATATACATGGAATCATGCGGTATATATCCTTTTGAGGAATCTTTACTGTCTAATGCATTTAATGTTTCAATAAGAGAGCATTTGTCTTTTATTTGTCTGAGTACATCTATAGAAGTCTATTTTTAGTCAGCCATATTTCTTTAAGCTTTGAATCCATAGCTATGCTTTAGCTGCTATTTGAAACATGGCAAGTATATGTTCATGAAGTGTAAAAGAAGCTGTAATATATTTAACAATATTTTGATTGAAATCTACTAGGGTATTTTTCTCATCGAAACATTAAATACTTAAATCTAATTATTATATTTCCAGAGCATATTGATTTCTTGGTTTGCAATTGGCTGACCTTTTCTCTTCTCTTCTCTGTTTATTCAGAGGGAGGAAGTCTTTCATGTGCTGGTTTGTCTTTTTGAGAAGTCAATTGCAACCTTGGGCTTCCTTGCTTTGGATCTCCTGAGAAACATTATAAGACACGGGGCCTGTTTATTTCTTCCAAGCCTTTGTTGTATTGGCAGAGACTGCCCTTTTCCAGTTGCCTATTTTATTTCTCAAGTTGTGGAAATTGTCTAAAGGTTAGCAGAATCAGAGATTCAAGTGGAATACACCCTTGGCATAGGGGGAATGAAGGTCATTACTGCATTCCACAAAGTGATTATAGTTTCCCATCAGACACTTTTCAATCTGATCCACTTGCTATCAGAAAAGTCAATATTTGCATTCTGTTGAATATGCATAACCACTAGTGTTTGAAGAAAGGGCTACTTGATATACGCACTTCTATGATTATCTTGTTTGCATTCACAAGAAATTATCTGAAAATCCTCTAATCATTCAAAGACTTGCTGTAAGGGGTTATTTCATTATTAGAATTAGTTCTGCTGCAACTTTAGGTGAAACCGATAGCATTTTATATCACTTAATTTAAAATAAATTGTGAGGAAAGGGAAAAATTTAAATAACTAAAAAATAACCTCTTTATTCATAAAGTGTTGGATATATATGTGGAAAGAACTTTTTAAAATTTTCATATTTCTGATTTTTTAAATCTCAAATGTATGCATTGAAGGAGTTCATTTTCCCTGGGAGGGGAGTTCATATTTTAATAACTCCAACTAGCTTCTACTAAAATTACAACATGGCAGGTTTTTTTCGATAAATGATTTTCCATGCTTTATTTTCTATAGAATTTTCTTCTTTTAGAGATTTTAGCATCTTTTTGAGAATTATTAACTGTCACTCTAATTCATTTACATATATTCTGGATTTTTGTTGTTGTTGTTATTGTTGTTGTTGTTTTACCCTGTATCAAGGCAAATGATTCATTTTTGTTGTCAGTGACTGTTAGTTTAAATAGTGGGAATAACGTTTGCTTTCTTGGGTATCTTTGACTTGCCCATTCTAAGCCTCTTATTTTGTGGTTTGTAACCTATGAAAACAAAGAAATCTTGTAATTACCTCATTAACACCAAAATTTTCTGCCTCTAGATCTTGTTTGCCTTTCCAATTTTGTGAAATCAGAGAAAACGCTAAACTTTACCTGAAATGGGAAACATATTTCAACTCTCATGACTTACCTCTGTTTTTCTTTTAGTAGTTTCTGAAATCACTTACTCTCTCACTATGAAATTTGTAGAACCCTTTGTATCTTCAGTTTGAAATTTTAAACTGAAATAACTGAGAAATAGTTTCCTTAGTTCTCTGAGACTCACTTTCAAAGTTTGTAAAATGATGAAGTTGGACTAGGTAAATACTAATTTTTATTATGACATAGCAGTCTGTGTTTTATTGATCTCTCAAAGTCAAGCTAAAGGTGGCAAATCTCTTGCTTAGAGGACATTTTCATGGAAGGCATGCTCAGGTACGGAGTCTTTCATTAAGAATTCAGAGCCTTGCAAATTAGAATTTGTTGGAGCCATTGAGTAGGAATATTTCTCTAGATTCTGACTTCCTCTGTTAGGCTTCCTAAGCCGCATGGATTCTCTTTTTATGTAGTAGTTAAGTTGTTACTTAAGAATTATAAACTAGGGGCACCTGGGTGGCTCAGTGGGTTAAAGCTTCTGCCTTCGGCTCAGGTCATGATCTCAGGGTCTTGGGATCGAGCCTCGCATCGGGCTCTCTGCTCAACGGGGAGCCTGCTTCCCCCTCTCGCTCTGCCTACCTCTCTACCTGCTTGTGATCTCTCTCTCTCTGTCAAATAAATAAATAAATAAAATCTTAAAAAAAAAAAAAAGAATTATAAACTTACTCTTGAATTTAGGAAGTTTCTTCTCCTTGCCTTACTGTTCCAAAATATCTTCCTCATAGTTTTCTTAACTGTTTCTGAAAACCCACTAGAGGAGCTATGTGTATTTGGGCTACAGAAGTGCTTTTGTGAAGATGAACAAATAAAAACATTCATCACCATCACCATCATCATCTGTGAGCTATTGCACAGAAAGATATAAGTAACAAAAAAAGGAAACTGACTTATTTTTTTAAAACACCTTTTATGTACGTGAAAGTTAATGGATTAACTTTGAACATCAAAACTAGGTGCAGGGCAGGAAATAAATTGGGACAGGAGTAGGAGATGAAGGGAATGTATGCTTCCTTGGAATTACTGCTTCTGGGATCTGTCTGTCAATGTCAATTTCACAACTTTTAATATTCGAATATCATATTTTTAGGATTTAAATTCCAAGGCTTATGATCAGTCTGTGGCAAAATTCCCTAAACTTTAAGTGTTAATTAAATCTGTTAAATAACAAAAATTCAACAGAGTAAGTTGTAAAGATTTAATTGGCTTTAGTGAATAGTTCATGAATCGATCAACATACTATCTAGCAAGTAGAAATGATCATGAAAGGACTACTGGAAGGGAAAGATTTTTAAAAGCAGGAGAAGAAAGTCATAAACAACAACAACAACTGGATTATTTTGGCAAGGTCTCCTCCTTTGAGGGGACAATGGATCTTATCATGTGGATTACCTCAGCAGTGGTGACCAGGAAATTCCAGACTGACCAGTTAAGATTGCATTCTTGGGGAAGGTTGAAATTGCATTTAGGATAGGTATTAAACCCCAGTTTTGGTGACATGGGCCTAGCACAGATGACTCTGTTTTGGGCATGTGGTTTATTTTTAAATAAATCGCATGGTTGTCTTCAGCAGTTATTTGAGCAAGAAGAGCTAAATGCAGACCAGAGTCATAAATGTCAACTGTGGTGCTTGTATCCAGCCTTCTAAAATCTTAGTCACCATCACGTCATGCTTTCTACTTTTCAGAAAGCTTTTGAAGTGAAAACTTTTACCTCCACTCTCTATTAAGTCATCTTAGTTCAAACTAAATTGGAATGAAAATACTCCTATATTCAAGAAATTGTGAAATCTCCCAGTTACTAATTTTCAAAACTAAATTAATCTGTACCTCTTTTCTTCTAATTTCTTTAATCATTCATTCTTTAAATAAATAATTTTTTGATATTTACTACATACCATGATCTTTGGTAAATACTAAGATTGCAGTTGTTATGGGTCCCATTCCCTACCTCCAAAGACCTTATATTTTAACAGCAAAGGTATATGAAAATAGCAGTGTGATGTAATCACTTTAGGTAGGACCTTGGAGGAGTATGGTCATTTTTGTCAATTAAAAATGTGAAAAGCTTTGGGTGCCAGGGTGGCTCATTCAGTTAAGTGTCCTACTCTTGATTTTGGCTATGGTCATGATTTCAGGGTCATGGGATCGAACCCCACATTGGGCTCTGTGTTGAGTGTGGAACCTCCTTAGGATTCTTTCTCCCTCTCTCTCTAAAACCAAACAAACACACAGGCAGAAAAACAAAAACATTAATAGCTTTATAAAGAGGTGACAAATTATGATAGATACACATGTTAAGACTAAGTGTTGGAGGAAATTAGTTTCATGGAAGACTTATGTCTCAAGGGAATGAATGTTAAAATAATGTTTGTTTTATTTTAAAAAATACATGTTAAAACTATTATATATAGAGTGCAGAAAAGTAGATAATAATAAATGTTTTATATGCAAATGTTCATAAAATTACCCTTTCCTCAATAATTTGATGCCATTCAACTTAAGAAAAATATAATGTGCCATCAAAACCTATTATTTAGTGCTTTCAGAATGGTGTATGGATATTTAAAAGTACAGTTATATTCAAAGTTAAATTTACCTATATAACCAAGATGTTTAGCTAGTCTTTATTTCAGTGAGATTTTGAGTCAATTATATTTTTAAGAAAGTTATCTTATTCAAAACACACATTCACTTATATCAACAATTGAAATTTGCGGTGAAACTATGCAGTATTAATAATGGAATAATTGGGTAAACCACAAATGTGTCTTATAAAAATATAAAGTTTTCAAAATAAATACACCCTATTTATTTTCTTTTTTCTTTCTTTCTTTATTTTTTGGATTTACCAATCAATGATGTAGTATACTTTGGATAATTGAATTTAAATAAAAAATAAAATAAAATACACCCTATTTCTTTTTTTTTTAAGATTTTATTTATTTATTTGACAGAGAGAGAGATTCCAAGTAGGCAGAGAGGCAGGCAGAGAGAAAAGGGAAGCAGGCTCCCTGCTGAGCAGAGAGCCCAATGTGGGACTCGATCCCAGGACCCTGAGATCATGACCTGAGCTGAAGGCAGAGGCTTTAACCCACTAAGCCACCCAGACGCCCCATAATACACCCTATTTCTTAGAGTGATTCATAACTAACATTATTTCAATAGAGTGTTTCATGAAGTTGCCAAAATGTTAATATCCTTGATAGTGAGATTAAAGAATTTTAAAATATGCTTTATTTTATAATGAGATGTAAAAGCAGTGAATCTAATGAATCTTGATGACACTTTTGGTTTACACAATATTAATTAATATTAAATATTATTTATATTTATAAATATATATTTATATATAAAATAAAATTAAAATATTAAAATAATATTGTTAGTATTATTTTAATCATTTGGAAATGACAGAGGATCTGGAAATTAAAGTCAATTAAAAATAGTGAATAGCATTATAGAAACTTGATTTCAAACTGCATGAGATCATTTCTAGGACTCTCTTTTTATTCATCCTTATCAAGTTTTATTGAAAAATAATTGGCAGAATAAATAATAAATGTATAACATTCATATTGTAGGTACTGATTATTGTATAAATGAATATCGTGGGTCCTAATTTTAATCATCTTCCTGCCCTTTCCATGAAGATATTTAAAACTCTCTTAGAGAAGACACATACTTTACATTAGTGCTAAAATAGCAAGTATGAATCTCAAACCACAGACACAAGTATTAAAAAATACACTTATAATTGATATGAATGATGCATGGTTTCCATAAGCATTCATTCTTTTTCATACTGTAATAGCATCCTTGAAAGTGTTTTTCTTGTGGTGTGTGGGTGGCTCAGTGGGCTAAAGGCTCTGCCTTCAGCTCAGGTCATGATCTCAGGGTCCTGGGATGGAGCCCCGCATCGGGCTTTCTGCTCAGCAGGGAGCCTGCTTCCCCCCTCTCTCTGCCTGCCTCTCTGCCTACTTGTGATCTCTCTCTCTCTGTCATAGAAATAAATAAAATCTTTAGAAAAAAAAGAAATTGCTTTTCTCTTGTTTGATCCTAATTTTTCAGTGCAATTTATGCAAAAACTGGTGTTTCTGAAGTTTCTGAATCCTGTTAACTTACTACTTGCTATAATAATATCCTTTTTTAAAAAAAGATTAAAATACAAAAACATAGTATTTGAGTTAGGGTCTAATAGCATAACATTGTAGAAGCTTCCAAAACCTAGAGAATGCACTGTATATTTTGATGATATTGAGTACAAATATAGTATCTTTTTTTTTTGTAATACACTGTCTTAAACACTGCTATAATATAGTTAATGAGTGGTTAGCAATATCAAATTCCTAAGGAGTTAAAAAAAATACTACACAGACCTAACAAGTAGCCTATAATTATTTTTTTAATGAATTAATGACTGAAGAAACTGGCAGTTTATTTTGTAACTTTTCTTAATTTATTAAAGTGGATAATAGAACATAAAAGCCCATAATTATTGTGCATATAAATGAGTACCATATTTTTCCATGTTACATATAAAACAGAACTCAAGTATTATTCAAATATTATTAATTTTAAGAGAGAGAGTCTTTTACAGCCATATGATAGTTTTTCCTAAGCAAAAGAATATATAATAAAATATAGACATAGATGTACAAAAGTTAGTAGAATTCAGCAAAAAGGCAGGAGTAGGAGAGCATTCATTTTTCTTTTTAAAGATTTATTTATTTATTTCAGAGAGAAGGAGAGAGCACACACACGCAGGAGTCTGGGAAGGGACAGAGGGAGATGGAGAATCTTTTTTTTTTTTTTTTTTTAAAGATTTTATTTATTTATTTATTTGACAGAGAGAGATCACAAGTAGGCAGAGAGGCAGACAGAGAGAGAGGGAAGCAGGCTCCCCAATGAGCAGAGAGCCTGATCTGGGGCTTGATCCCAGGACCCTGAGGTCATGACCTGAGCCGAAGGCAGAGGCTTTAACCCACTGAGCCACCCAGGGGCCCCTGGACAGAGAATCCTTAAGCAGACTCCCTTCTAAGAGCAGAGGCCAACAGGAGGCTCCAACTCAAGACTCCAAGATCATGACCTAAGTTGAAATCAAGAGCCAGCAGCTCAACCCACTGAGCCCCCCAGGCACCCAAGCATTCATTTTCCTAAGTGCAACTTTGTTTCCCTTGCTAGTATCTGTGTTGCAGAAAAACGGCAATTATACATATAGAACCGTTTTTTTTTCCTAATGTGAAGTGCCTTTTTATCCTTTAATAGACACTTTTACAATATTAGTCTCGACTTCTGTGGATATTGTTTGTAGGGGAGGGCCCGCCACTGTTCTCAAAAACAAGACTTAATTTCAAATAAACAAATCAGTTGGGCAGATCCCTTTGTGTAATTCATTCTCACAAGGTGACCTCCTCACCCAGCTTCTTTTCTTTACCCAGACCGGGTCCCAATCTGTTGTGGCTTTGTTGTTATTTACGAAGTCATGTGTAATATTTGAAAATCACAGCCTAACCTTCAACAGAATTGCTGTAGCTCAAATTTGATTTTGAATACTCACTAGAGGCATAAGCAGCATAAGACAAGTTCTAAAATTCCAATAATCAGGGAGAAATAAATCAAAATTAATGAACTTGTTTTGTTGAAGATTTTATTAAAGTTAAATATAACTTACTTCAAAATGTATCTATTTCTAACTGAAGGAAACCTGGACCAACTTAAAGGTACCTAGAGAATTTTATATAAATCAACGTTGTTTGCAATTATTATATAAATGTGTAACTTAAATGTACAAAAGATATATTAACTTTTAAGAGTTAATATATATAAACACTAAAATATCAAGTTGAAGACCAATTCCAAGGACCTCAGAGACAAAATCCAAACATTTATTACAAAGTATCAGGATGAACTAGTCATACGCTCTGAAGTGAGACTGTAATTATATATCATTATGGAAAGAAAAAGGAAGTAATAGCATATAACTAGAGCAAAAGAGGAAGATAGGGGATAAATCTGGCATATATATTTATATTTACATATTTAATGTATATTTAATTTATATATATACACACTTTATATATATGTATATATATAAAAGTTTAAAACTGTAAGTGATATTTTATACCAGTTACCTACACCTCCAGAATTACATAAATAATTCTGAGTTAAACAATATCCTGAGAATATGAAAGTTTCACATTTTTGGTGTAGCATATCAAAAGGCAAAGTTTTGCTAGATAATCTATGGAAGTCTTCTCACTACTCTGATTTCTTATTGGAAAGTTACTATAAAATGCAAGATCATCATTATAACAGTAAAACATTTTCATTATCTTTTAATGGATCTGACTTCTGGTTTAGAATGTATGCTGTGCATGGTAGTGAATTTCAATTGAGGAATTCGAATTTTATATCTGTATTTTAGTAAGGAGGTAACATACGTGTTTTAGTTAGTTGTCTCATCAAATCTTTTCCTGTACTGACATTTTAGAAAATATATATCTTAGAACTATAAAATGTTATTTTGCTTTTGGCAGAAAAAAAAAGAGCAAGATTTTATACATGCTAAGTTTGGCAAAAATTGCTTGAATAAAATACAATCTAATTACACTTATTAAATGATTTGATATTAGCTTCTTTCTTTAAATAACAAATACTATTATAGATTATATAATAATTA
>JAQQSY010005592.1:0-11570 GCA_028646535.1 Procyon lotor | reverse complement strand
AGAAAGAAGCCTGTTGTAAACTACAGACTTCGTGTGACTCTGATGCGTCAGGGTGGGTTCGTCTGTTGTAACTAATGGGCCCTCCCTGATGGTGGGTGCTGACAGGAGGGGAGCCTGTGGGGGGGGGGGCGGGCCGGGGGGGGTTCGGGGGGTACAGTCAATCTCCATACCTTCCCCTCAATTTCATTATGAACCTAAACTGCTGCCCAAAAAAACCCTCTTTTTTTTTTTTTAAAGAAAGGAAGAGAAGAAAACAATACTTTTAAAGATACTACTGAAATATCTATGAATTGTTAAGACATCTGGGATTTGCTTCAAAACGACATGAGCGAGAGTACAGATTAAAGAAAATTGGCTGTGAGTTGATAATTATTGAACCAGAGTGATGAATACATGGAGGTTAATTATATGTTTATGCCTTAAATTGTCTAAAATACTAAGTTTTAAAAGGGGTGGTATTAAGAGTCTCCACTTGAACCCAGAATTTTAGCCGGGAATGCTCAACTTCCTCCTCACACACCAACAAAATGCTTTGCAGGAGACAATGAGCAAAATGGACTCTGTCAGCACAATTCCACCTGTACTCACCCTATGAACACAGAAAAAATTGAAAGTGTAAAAGAGAGGCAAATTAGAGAAAGGAGAGGGGGGAGAATGCTGTGAAGCCGAATAATGAACGTGCTCATTATCAGTCCTTGAATCATGGGGAATTGGCGGCCTTTGAAGTAGGTCTCCTTAGAGCAAGATGTCCCACCACAATCTCCATTTATTACAACAATGTTTCTCAAATTTATCTGCTCCTAAGAATCACCTGGGGTAACAGTTCATCACAGAGATTCCCAGGCTTATCTTTGACAGATCCTGACTTAATAAGTTGGGTCAGGGTCCTGAAATCTGAATGCAAAATAAGTACAGATCTTCCTTGACTTACAATGGGGCTGTGCTCTGATAAACCCATCGTAAGTCAAAAATATCCTAGGTCCAAAATGCACTGAATACACCTAACCTACTGAATGTCATAGCTTCGCCTTGCCTACCTTAAATGTGCTCACTTATATCAGCCTACAGTTGAGCAAAATCATCGAACGCAAAGTTTGTAATGAAGTGTTGACTATCTCACGGCCGCATGGGGACAGAATGGTTGTGTGTCGGTCATCTACTCTCATGATCACACAGCCGACGTGCGGCTCATCACTGCTGCCCAGCCTCACGAGAGCACATTCCATGGGATGTCGCCAGCCGGGGAAAAACGGAAATCTGTAATTCAGAGTATGGTTTCTACTGAATGCCCGTTGCTTCGGCATCATCCTAGAGTCAGAAAGCATGCAGCCGACCCACAGTATGTCAGGAACCATCTGTAGCAGGAAGCTGCTGTTGGTCGAGTGTGAGAAATTCTGAGTTAGAGGATGCACGCCATACTACCTTTTCCCACGTATAAAAAGACACATCGAAGTGTAACACAGCCATTTTCTTGGGGAAGGTGAGGTTACCTTTCTGTTCTTTCATGCACAAAAAAGGAAAAAGAGGCCTCTCAACAGTTTGTCATATGCCACAACTTCAAAGGCAATGTTCCAAGTTCATTCTGACATTTGTCACTGAATTATCCAAAAAGAGAACACGCAAGGAATTCCAAAGCAAAATCTTGTGCCACGGGATTGACCTTTAATTTTATTAGCTAAAGGCCACTATAATTCTGACAACCACAACTTAACCGTGAAGAAACGGTGTTCTGCTAGGCTGAGGGGAAGTCAGCAGCCGCTCAGGCGCAATCTAATTCTCTCATTAGAGGGGAGAGCCCTCAGCTTCTCTGCAGGGCTCTGCTAAAATAAGTCACCTCCACCAAAAGCTGTGCCACAGACAACTCTCACCAAAACTCAACTCCATGATGTAATGAGTGGTATAAGAGAAAAAATCTAAAACCACGGCCAGTTATCAAAGCCTCCTCCAAGGGCGAATCCTCAAGTAATAAGTAATTCTCAAACCTGCTAGCATTTCAGGGGGAAAAAAAACTGTCAAAGTAACCAAGCTATGTTCTATATTTTATCCACATATTTATTTAATCTATAGATTCATTACATTATGTTCTCTCTACCGTGATAGTCCTAGAGGTATGTGACAATGGTTTAAAATGTACCAATTATAAAAGATATTAGATGATTTTTTTAACACTTCAGAAGAGGAAGGTTACACTCTGAGCACCTACCCTCTCCCAGGAGAAGAAATGTTTGAAAGGCAGGATGTGTCCAAGTCCCCAGCCATCTGTGGATCTCCTGCACATCGCCTGCCCCAGTAGCTTTAATGGACTGAGCTCCTACTGCTAACACTGACGTGTCTCCCACAGCCCCCAAGTGCACCTGCAATCATGCACGTCCCCACTCCACGCCACACCTCTGGCCCCTGTGTGGCACCCAACAGGCGCCCAATGAAGGTTCGGATAATGAATGAGTGGGTAATGATTTCCTTCTGGAAGCTTAACGAAACTTTGTTGGACTGATTTGCATTAAATGACCATCATTTTTTTCATTGATCAGAATTAGATCTGAGAAAGGCTCATCCTTAAATTAACGCTTCACAATCATCAAGCCCATCTAAACTCCCTTAATACGCTTGTGATACCAAGTTAGTGACAATTCAGGATGAGAACCCTCAATTTCTCTCTCCTAATCCAAAGGAATTGATTACGGTAGTGGGGGTAGAGGAAGGCATCGTCTAAACCTGAGGGAGCAGGGGAAGTAGCCCAGGAGTGAGCTATTTGGAAGGAAGTCAGCCAGAGGGAAGAAACGCAGCCAAGGACGTGTGCCCGGCAGGAAGGTGTGAGGCGGCCAGCTCGCTGGGGCCGGTGGGGAGCATTTCCGCGCTGGCCTGGTGGCTTCAGCAGCAAGACAGGCGTGGTCAGAAAGGGTCGTGCCGGTCAGCTGAGAAGCACAACTTCGTAAGAAACGATCTGAGAAACCAAGTGAGAATGCGAGCTGGATTTGTGTGGTGTTTTAGAAAGACTTGTCTTTAAGGAAACGGGAAAGCAGCAGGGCAGCCAGGAGGATGGAGCCACACGGCTGGAGAACAGTCCGAGCTTCAGGCGCAGCAGAGGAACCGTGGAGCCCGAGCTGTCAACTGTAAGTTGTCTGGGGACTTCCTCCCCAACCTTTAATTAAGTCCCTTCCACACCCAGCTGCTTCTCCTGAACAGACGTGTGTGTGTGTGTGTGTGTGTGTGTGTGTGTGTTGTGTGTGTGTGTGTGTACAAACCAAGACAAAGAACCAAGGGCCATGTGATAATCAGGGTGATGCACAGCAGGGACAGCAATGGTCCTTAAACATTACTAATTCCGCAGAAGTGAGGGAGGAGAGGCAGAGGAGGCCATGGCCTGGGAGTCTCAGGACAGCCCTGAGCTCGGCTCAGTTCAGGGAACATCTAGAAATTAAGGAGGTGGGAGACCCTGGCTGCTGAAATCCAGTGACAATCTGATCTACAGTCTGTATATAAAACTACATTCTACATAAAATCTGGAAACTATAATAAATTATGAATTTTTAATTTTGCCAGAGAATTTCATGAAAAGAACTTAAAGCGTTAAGACTCAGGGCAGTTGTGAAAACAGATGAAAATGGCTACTTTGGCAGACCTCCTCCTTCTGCCCAAGAAGCAACACTACTGCCTCACCACCACCTCAATACATTGCAAACTGCCTGGGAGGCTGAATATTAGACTAATAAAATTTTGTCTAATTCGCATTGCTCAAATGACTACCTAGCTTTTACTGCCACCTACTGGCCGTCTCCAGTATGTCTACCCTGAACTCCTGCTACTGATCACACAGGCACACACATATGCGCCCACACACACACACACACACACAAAATTGATGGAGATTCAAGAATCTCCAGAGAGCATCAAATTAAACCAGGATCACATTGCAAATGGAAAGCTGTGATGCCGGGTAGGAGCCCCTGGTTACGAGGCAGCTATATGCTGATAAAGTCACCCTAGCCAGGCTGATCCCCCTCCAGGCAGTCAGCCCCCTGAGAGTGGATTTGTGTCAGGAGGTATTTGCATACTGAGCAAGCTCACAGGGACACATCCATAATATCAGAATGCCAATCATCAATTAAGAGTGAGAAATATCACCTCCAAGACAACAGGTGCCTCACGTTTTCCTACGCAAGCCTCTTTGCTCTCCGGGCCAACCATACAGGAAATCAGATTATGCATTCAAAGATTGCTTGGTGAGGGAGAAATTGGGGCCAGGGCACTGGCCAGAGAAGATGAACCTTTAAAGGCATCTAGCTCTGAGAGATGAAGGCATCTTCCCCACCACAGGGATATTCTGCCACTGGACATGACAAAGCAAATGGTTGGAACAGGGTACCCCTCCCAGTCAATGCTTGAATGGGAATTGTCAGGACTTCCCTTCGGGATGTTTCTCTATTTCTGACCAAACCAACAACCTCTCTGGTTGGCAAAATCCTTCCTTGGGTGTGAGAACGCTTCCAATGAAGCGGTCATCAGTAAAGGCAAGACCCACATCTCCGATCCACTATGCACTGATAGGATAATCTGCTCTTTGTAACAGGCTCTATTTTCTCTATCCCCAGGTTTTCGGAAGCACCCCCGGAAGTCCCATGTACTTCCACTAGACAAGTAATGACAATTTCCATTCGCTGAAGGATTACAAGTTCATAAAGAGTTTGCACATCCATTACCATAGCTATTCCTCTCACACACCCCTTGGGGTTCTTTGGGTAAGGGCTATGATTCTTTCTTTAAAAATAAAGACGGGCGCCTGGGTGGCTCAGTCGTTGGGCGTCTGCCTTCGGCTCAGGTCATGATCTCTGGGGTCCTGGGATCCAGCCCCATATCGGGCTCCCTGCTCAGCGGGAAGCTTCCTTCTCCCTCTCCCCGTGCCCCTCCCCCTGGCTCATGTTCTTTTTCTCTCTCAAATAAAATCTTTAGGGCGCCTGGGGGGCTCCACTGGTCAATCCTCTGCCTTCAGCTCAGGTCATGATCTCAGGGTCCTGGGATCGGGCCCGCATCGGGCTCTCTGCTCAGCAGGGAGCCTGCTTCTCCCTTTCACTCTCCCTCTATGCTTTCTGTCTTTCTCAAATAAATATAATTCTATTAAATAAATAATGAAAATATTTACCTAAATTAATAAGGATAAAGACAGATAAGTGGTTTTTCCAAAGGTCACAGACCTACTGAATATAGACTAAAAGCTCAGATCTTCAAACCCCAATGAGTCTACTGAGGACACCTGCTCTTAATAGTAAATAGTGCCAACCGTCTACATCACATGTAATAAATAGCGTCAATTACTAGCTCCCTACTATTCTAGGCACTGGGAACACCAACGTGACCAATTTAAATAAGGCTCCTACTTCCATCACCACACATATAATAGTGGTGAGAAGACGAAAAGGAAACTCAGATGGTGATCAGCCCAGTGCAGAGAACAGGATCATGTAAAATTCTGAGTGGCTATTTCTTCTTGGGAAATAGCTTCTCTTAGCAGGGGAAAGCTTCTCTCAGGAATTAACACTTCAGCTGAGACAAGAGTGAGAAAAAGTCATACGATGATGAAGGAAAAGAGCATTCCAACCTGAAGGGACAGTTAATAAAAATGGCCAAGGTGGGACCGTGCGTGTCTGAAGAGAAGCCCGTGTGGAGAAGTGCAAAGGGCAAAGTGATGGGAGAGCATCAGGGATGCGGCTAGGAGCCAAACCATAGAGCACGCTGTTAAAAATCAGTCTGGTTTTAGTCGATGCATGATGGGAAGCCATCACACTACTAGAGAAATGTGCAGCTTTTCAATGGAGTCACGCACCTTTTGTGAACAGGTTTCACACCCCAGAATCCCAAGTCTCGTAACCTTGCTACTCCTGGTGCTCAATGATTCGGATCTTCTATTAATATAGAATGTTTTCCAAAACCCTTCCATAGGAGGTATTTGAAAGACTCTGAAAACAACTCATCTTGCAGAAAGAAAAAAGGTTTGTCCCATCTAAGAACCCGTATTTTTAAGTGTTGGGCTCACAACCTCAACATTCAGGCAAATCAAGCTCTGTGAAGGCCAGTGAGGCTCCCATGAGGCACTGGCTGTCTTTTAGCAGAGCTCAGTTCAGAAACGCTGGAGAACCAGCCAGGGTCCACGCCTCACCCACGCTGCCTGTGGCATCTCCCTCAGGCTCGAGCCGGTCCTGCTCTCCCACAGCTCACTGCTCAGATGGCAGCCTGACAGCGGATTCCTCCGGGACGCAAGGATTAAACCTGTGACTGTCCTGTAGCAAAGGGATGCTCCGAACACCCCAAGAGGGGAGCAGGGAAAGAGAATCGGGAAGGGAGAGAAGGAGATTGGGGGCCGGGGGTCGGGGGGACCTAGGCCCTCCAAACACAAACTACTCATAACTACTACTGCATACTCCAACTACTGCATAAAACAATCACAGTCCTCCACGCCCACTGTGAAAACACTGCCGAAGCTGGGAGAGAAAAATGGCCCTATCTAAAGACCAGTGTGGCAAGGAGTAGCCTCGCTTTTGACCTGGGAAATCACCCTCAGGAAACCATCAGGGATTATCAAAAGGGCTTATGGAACTATGTTCGCTGAAGCACTATTTATAACAGGGCAGAACTCTGGCTAAAGATCAACAACAGAGAATTGGTCGGCTAAATTACAGCAAAGCCATGGGTAGGAACACCATAAAAATGGCAAAAATCATATTCTAAAAGAATAAATTCTGTAAGAATATTTCACTGCATAAGGGAAAATTCAGAATATATTGAGCTTAAAAATCAGTTGTAAGGAAAACAGGGCAATAACCAAATCCTTGTGAATAATCTTGACAAGAAACCAAAGATAAATAGGACAAGCGGATGGTATCTGGGAAAAGAGACTAGCTTTGATTCCCCACTCTGTGCGCACAGCTAGTATGCACACTGGTGAGCAAGCCAACTCATTAAAAACTCATGTGGGTAACAGTCTGGCATCAGGAAGGTGCTGAGAAAATCCATCAGAAAAGTGAGCAAGGTGCCTTTTGGCACAGACATTGGACCAGCGCCTCTGTAAAAACAGTGAGTGTGCTTTCTGCCTGCAGGGGGCGCAGTGGGCTTTGGCGTTCCCCCTCCCCCATGCTCGGCCCCAGGAGGCCTCCTTGGCAACTCCAAGGGCTCAGACCACTCAACAGCAAGCGGCTGTGGTCTAACATGCACACTGCATTTCAAGACTCACTACGGTCCCCCTCCTGTTTCTCATTCCTTACCCTCCATCCGTGTCACATGCACTCCCACTCCCTGCAGCAGTCACCGAGACACTGCCACACATCAGTAGCAGCTGAAGCGCCAGAGCCAAGTGAGAGCAGTGAAGGCAGCAGAAAGAACAAGGGCCTGAATGGTGACACACCTGGCTACCCCCTTGGCTTGGCCACCAACCAGCTGTGATGCTGAAAAAGCCACTGGGCCTCTCTGGGCCTCCATTTATCAATCTGTAAAATGAGAATGTTAAACAATCTGTGAGATCTAATTCGGTTCTAAGTTTCCAAGGTTCAAAATCTCTCGGGACACTTCGGTGGCTCAGTCAGTCAAGTGTCTGCCTTTGGCTCAGGTCATGATCCCAGGGTCCTGGGACCGAGTCCCGCATCATGGAGCCCCACATCATCAATCACCATCACCATCATTATCATCACCACCACCATCATCGCCATCATCACCATCACCCTCCCTGCTCATTGGGGAGCCTGCTTTTCCCTCTCCCTCTGCACTTCACTCCCTCCCAGGCCCTGCTCTCTCTCAAATAAATAAATCTTTTTTTAAAAGTAGAAGACGACGACAATGACGATGGTAACTCAGCCTGCTAGAATCCAGGAGCACTGGAGTAACTGAAAGCTCACACCAAATCTCGACAGAAATCTTGGAGCAGGGAGCAAAGTGTGCTGTACTCAATTTTCAGAAGTCCTCTACAGGAGGGGGGATGACACAGGCAGTGGTTAGTTAGAGCCCAGGCCTAGGTCTTTAGAAACCAGCACATACATTCATGTAGTGCAGCAACTCAAAGAAAGTGGTCCGTTGTTGCTTTCAATCATCAACTGGTCACAGGAGTGTAGGGACGACATCTCAAGGTACAAGAGTGCTGGGTAGAGAGCCCCAGTGAGGGTAGATCTGAAGGCTGGAGGCACCTGGCCACCAGGTGCCTAAGGCAGAATCCCAGCTGCCGTCCCTGGCTTCTCCCTCTGGCCCTCATGCCCCACAGCCAATTGCTTAGTGCCATGTTCCAAATCTGCATGTTCCAAATTTGCTTTTCTGCCTATTACCATAGATCTTGAAACACTAATGACCCTGGTTCAGACCTCCATGGCCTCTTCTTTTGGGAGGTGAGGAGTGCATTTTTTAATGTTTGGTTGTGGGTTTTTTTTGCTTTTCTGCCTGAACAACTTTTCAAACTATGCGTTCTGCAAGGACAAAGGCTGGACGTCACATCTTTGTCACCTAAATCAAAGAAGGTATCAATCAATCAGTTCATTCTTTGCCACAAGGCTCACCTCCTGGCCAGATGTTCTGACCCAACACAGCTGTGAGCTGCTCCCTGTGTCCTAAGCTAGATCTCGCCAGAGGACCGGTACACTACCGGGCACCACACCTTGAGAGGAGGCAGTGTTCTATAAATGAGCCAAAGATGGCCCCTGAGCACTGGCTTCTAGGTTGTCTATTTCTGCACACCAGGCTGTTAGTTCGAAGCCTACTGGTGCCAGCCTCAAATTTTTAGACATCCAATTGTTTTAAACACAGCCCAAATCAACAGACTTTTTGCCATCTAGACCAGCCTGCTTTGTACACCCTGCGAAAACTATGCCCAAAACCTGAGCCTTAGAGAAGATCAACCTCAGGGATACAGAGACCTGAAGCCACTGGTGCCCATCAGAGGTAACTCAGAGACTCCCCACCAAGCTCCCCAACACACCACCTAGACACCCTCTCCTCCCTGATTCTACCCTTCCCAGGGAGTCCTCTAGCCCTGCTCCTCTTCTGGGTGCCCCCCTCCCTTTGTGTAGACTCAGAAGACTTCACTCTGTGGGACTTCTCCCAGTGCACACCTGTGAAGGATCACCCCCATGAAGCTGTGTGTGTTACTGTCTTCTCTTGCTCACGTCTTCTTCTGTGATCAGCCATGGACCCCCTCCAACCTGACAGGCAGAAATGTGGGGAATCCTGCATACTTTTAAGTTCTTTGTAGTCCCCGTTCGACAACTTTTAAATCTGTCTTGTAATCCTAGCTTTAAATTTATCATCTGGTTTAGTATCGCTTTGAAAATCTAATCTTCACCTGCAAATTTCTGTATCAAAAATTCAGAACAGCCTCCTAAGTTCTCCTGATCCTGGTTACCGACCTCAAATCTTACTGGACTTTCAATAAGTCCTATTTTCCTGTCTTGGAGGACAATTTGGGGCACTGGCTATACCCATCCCAATCCATGTTTCTACACCACGCTCTTGGCAAACAGTCCCGGAGCTACGATGTTACCCGTGGATGCTGTAAGAAAGTCTCGAACTGAGTATTTGGTGGAATTTCTAGTTTACATCTGTAAGATTCCATGGTTCAGAATATTTGCAACAGAGCCTACACTAATGTGGCTGTAGGCAGAACTGACAATAATGAGCATGAGAGCAAATGGTATTTATGGCCTTGTTTGTAGATGTACAGAAAAGCAAAGAGGTTTGTTAGCCTAATAGATTCCTGCACCTTGATTTTTTAAGTTATTTGTTATGACACTGCGTGAGCCTGAGATCCTACTAAGAAATGCTAAAAGGAAATAATTAATCATACATGGTCCTGAAGGTCAAGTACATTTCCTTAGTGAAGTTATAACTATCCAGAAATATCAAAAAATGAGGTCTCACTTCACACAAATCAAATAAGTGCGGTGGATAAGAAATGTTGATGCACCTCAAGTAATAATTTTTCCCTAATGCATATTAGCCCAAGTCAGGCCTTATCCACATACAACACTTGGTTAGGAAGAACGACCGAGAATCCCAATGGAGTGCCACAGGAGAGGGAGATTATTAAAGAGACAAGTATACCTACAAAGTTATAGAGTGACAGTGGCCTCACTCTATTTCAGGAGCCTGTTGATTTGAGGGTTTCTGTCTGCCTTCCTCTGGGCTGTATACTGACTTTTTGCAAAGGTTCTCTCATCTTTGCATCTTGCTCTGGCTTCAGAGGCATCAACATCTGACAAATATGTGCAAAAATTGTTTGCTGCTGGGGAAAGCTCCCAGGTGCTGTGTAGGAGGTCTAGCACAGCTGGCAATGAACACCTGGCCTCCACTTTTTAAGAGGCACCTGCTTCTCTTCTCTCAAATGTCTGGGACTTAAAAAGAAGGTGCAGCCCAGAGCAAAGGGGATGCCACAAAAAAACAGCCTCAGAAAATAAGAAGGGATCTTTTCCTATCACCAGTAATTTTACTATCTTATCTCTGTCTCACAAAGAAAGTCTCAGATAGATCCCCAGGTCACATGGCACCATGTTCAGGACACAGAGATGCACCCAGCTTCTCCCAGGTTTGTTCACAATAGATACACTGGGACAAGCATGCAAGTCTGAAATACTCATATAGCCCACCTATGCACATGTATACACACACAACCCCAATGGGCCATATCATCCATCCTGGATAAGCTAGGTCAAGGGAATGGAGAATGGGCAAGAAAGCATAAAATTGGGAATGAAAATTCAGAAAAATGAGAACAAGGGATTCCTAGAAAGATAGGCTCTTAGAGAAAATCAACAGTTCTCCCATTTTAGTTACTGGGATAGGATTCTATATACTAGCAATGCCAGACCTCTACACTACTAATGACGGACTTCTGATTTAATGGACATAACTGGCCCCATTTGCCTTTGGTTATGGCATTTGCTGAGAGAATCCACTCTTAGTCATATTTATAGTGGCAAAAACACAAAAGAATTCTTAATTTTTCATAGTGGTGTTGCACCATTAACCCAACATGTCAATTTTTAAATTTCTCGATTCCTTGGCATATGGGCATCCCTGCCCTGTAGATTTTTTCTTTCTTCATTCATCCATCCAAAGGATACTTATGTGCCAGACATTGTGCTTGGGCTGGAAGACACCCATTCACCCACCCATTTGCCCTTTCTTCCTTAAAGAATCTTCATTTTGCTTATAATGTGCCCTCTTATGGTTACTTTCCCAGAATGCTTTGCACCTAGAATGGCCATGACTCCGTATTTGTCCCGTAAGAATGTAAAAAATATTCTATCCCACGGGGCTTCTGGGAAAACTACTGTTTTTCCAATAAAAAGTAAAGACTGATTTGAAACTTACCTTTAACCTTTTTGTCTCCCCTCCTAAAATGCATATGCACATGTCTGAAAGTGAAGCCGTCTTGAGACCACAAGCTATTGAAAGCTGGAAGGAGCCTGAGTCACTGATAACTTCCCAGGGCAGCTACACCAACCCTGACCTGCTTGTCTTTCCCTTCTTATTCTGAAAAAAATAAAAGCTTACGTGGTTGCACACTGCCATCAGGCTTCTTATATGCACAGCCTGACTGG
>JAQQSY010005591.1:0-11570 GCA_028646535.1 Procyon lotor | reverse complement strand
GGGAGGGACGAAGGACAAACAGTAATATGCTAAATTAGGAAATTATGCATTCATGAAAAAATAAGATAGGTGATATCAGATCCACAGTGCTGGAAGAAAGGAGGTAAGTAATATCATTAAATAAAACAATACAGATAGAGTTCACAGGGCAAGTTAGAGTTGAGCAGGCATCAGAAGATGTCAGAGATGGCCAAGCAAAGCCATGGAATAGGAGGCGAGAGGCAGCAGAAAGAGCAAGAGCAGAGGCGGGAAGGCAGGAGCATGGTGGATGTGCATCAGCAGTGAGGTCAAGAATAGAACAGTCTGTCCGACCTCCAAATCACTGTTATATAGGCCTCTAGGTATTGATGTGTACTATAAATCACTAAGTACAAAAAAGAACTGTTTATTGAACATCTGGTATGTGTTAGGCACAGTGCTAGGTGGCTTATATACTCTTATGTTTAACTGTCACAAACAAATTACCAAAGAAGTCTTGGGAGTCTGTATTGTATGGTCTGGTAGGAAAAGAAAGAACACAAGTTAATCAAGTGTTGTCAATATATGTGGCCGTGCTAGAGTTCATTTCGTGTTCCTTCTACCTTTCATGAACTGAAAGGTAGAATTTAACTGAATTTAACTGAAGACCATTGACCACTGGCCAGATTTAATGGAAGGCCACTGGCCAGATTTCCTTCATGATCATATGCAGGTGTATCTAGCAGCCCTGTCTCTTGAATTCTACATTCTACTCTTCCACAAAGTTAAGCCATTATCAAGACAAAATGAATACATTCTCAGTTTTATATGAACAAAAAAAGATTCAAAGAATTAACTGAATTTCAGCTTAAATCCTATAACATTTAGATATGCTTACAGGCAAGGACTAATAGAGATCATGAAAAATGGGATACTTATTTAAAAAGTCACTGTTATAATCCTAATTGTTTTTAAAACCCAAATCCCTTTGAAAGGATGGCACATCTAGTCATTTTCAGCCATTACCATGTGAAAGTAATTTATTGGTTCAATCCATTTCAGAGAAAGGGAGACAATTACACAAGGAAAAATAAAGGAAAGGTCCCAGAAATATGAACACTGCCAAGGAGGCAGAGGATGGAAGATACACCAGAGGGAAATAAGACTTTGAAGGAAAGAATAAAATGAGGCTGAAGGGAACTGGACCATTTTACCAGAGCACCTGGCTCCACAGGGCTCTCATAACTAGTTTAATGCCTTTTCTGGACTTAAGGGGGAAATTATATATTACATGTAACTTCGAGTCCCCATTATCTTCAGATAAAAGTCCAGTGCCATTATCAGGACTTATAAGATTTTTAATCATCTGTCCCCTTCTTTTTATTTCATGCTGCTTCTTATGGTCAGGCATTTGCAAAATTTGATCTGTCCACCTCCAGTGCTCTTTCCTCCCCTATTTTGCATCACTATCTCCCAACACAAATCTTCCTTAATTACTTTCCCAGGCTGAGTCTGGTGTCTCTCACTTGTACTGCCTTAGTATCAACTACTTACTCTATAGTAGGACTTATTACATTAAAGCATAATTACCTGTTAACTTGACTGTCACTTCTAGTGCATTCTGAGCAACAAGGGAAGAGAGTGTAGAGTGCTTTGGCCACCCCTGTTTCCCACTGCTTAGCACTTAGCCAAGAACCAGTAGACCACCAGGGAATCAGTGAGCACTTCCCCCGCCCCCCCCAACACATACACTCATACACAGATACACACATGATAGCCCTCTTTGATACTTTCCCTCCCACTCAAGGATTCCAAAGTAAAAACTGACTCCAAGTCTTACCACCTTGAGCTATAGGAAGCACAGTTTAACACTCCTGTCTCCTGAAGAAGAACCTGCTTCCTTGTTAACTGAGAGAACCATACTTGGTTGACTGGTCCAACATCACATTTCCTAGTTATGCATCTCAGGGCAAAAGCCCTCAGCCACCTATGCTCCAATCTGTCCATAAGATATTATCAAATTTTATATTACCTTTAGAATTTAGAGTCTACATACTTGTTAGGGTAAAGCAATGGAGACTCACAAAATTTAACTCGAACAAGGTGACACAGTTCGTTCACAACAGAGTGTAGATATACACTAGGGAATTCTGACTCTCAGCTCAGTGTTCTTTCCACTGTATCATTTTGCATAAGCAGGAAAAAAATGAATAAAACAAAAATAAAAATGCAGGAAAGTGACAGATTTACTGGGTTCAATGAAAGAGTAAAGGAAAGTAATAGGCAAGCCATTATTCTTCTTTGCCTATCAGGTAAATATGTTACAGATTTGCTCCCTGATGTAAATCAGCTTGTTAGGATACTTAAGATTTTATGCCCTTTGATATCAGCATGGACTTGCTTATTTAGAAGAACAAGAGGAAGGTCAAGTATCTATTGTATTGATTTTCCAGAGCATATATTAAGAAGACTCAAATGCAGGTGCATCTCTCCACTGTGTTAGCTATTTCCTGAAAGGGGGGAACAAAAAAACCTCATTAGATCTTTGGTAATCATATTTCATTTGCTTTGCACATTCAAGATTACACCCATTGCTGTTTTTTAAATAGACATATAGTATAAATATCTGGGTAGCAATAAATATGGAAATAAGGCTTAGCCTCTTGTTATGATGAATTTAAACATGAAGTAATAGATATGAAAACAAATGTGAAAATAATAGTATTAGCAAATGCAATTGCCATAAATGTTATTAATGTAATTATCTTTGTAGCTTCAGTAGGTTGCTAATCATATATTTCTACTGGCAGACAACTTGAAATAACTTGTTCTTCTAGAACTCATTTAGAAATACACTAGAAGGGGCACCTGACTGGCTCAGTGGGTTAAGCCTCTGCCTTCCGCTCAGGTCATGATCTCAGGGTCCTGGGATTGAGCCCCGCATTGGGCTCTCTGCTCAGCGGGGAGCCTGCTTCCCCTTCTCTCTCTGCCTGCCTCTCTGCCTACTTGTGATCTCTCTCTCTCTGTCAAATAAATAAATGAAATCTTAAAAAAAGAAAAAAGAAAAACACTAGAAAAGGTAACCATCGTTCTTATATCAACATGGTAAACCTAAGTAACTGAATAGATGAAATGCGGTGCCAATGGGATAAATTACATGAGTTTTCATGCCATAAAAAAGTTCTTTACTTTAAGAAAGTAAATATCAAAGATTATTTAGTAAAAATAAATACATAGTTTCAAATTTTAAAAGAATACTATTAAATTCAGATGAATATTTACCAGACTTAACAATCTTTCAACGTTTTCCCAGTGGTCTTAGTTGCCAGAGATAATTCATTGGAATTATTTGCCTTTATTATAATTCTCCATATAGTTTACTTATTCAAATTAAAACCAAATATATCATTGTAGAAGTACAGTAGACAATAATAAATATATAAATGAATCCCAGTATTTAATTAAGCACTTGTTATATACTAGGAATTGTTCTAAGCAATGTAAGTGATGATGACATTCATCACCATCATCATTAATAATACATATTGCACAGGGGCGCCTGGGTGTCTCAGTCAGTTAAATGGCTGCCTTTGGCTCAGGTCATGATCCCAGGGTCCTGGGATCGAGATCCACGTCAGGCTCCCTGCTCAGAGGAGAGCCTGCTTCTTCCTTTCCCTCTGCCTTCTGCTCTGCCTACTTGTGCTGTCTCTATCATTCTGTCAAATAAATAAATATAATTCTTAAAAAAAAAAGTAATACAGATTGCACTTACAGATGACATGCCCCCTTCTAATTTCTTTCAATATTAACTGTTTAATACATAATCATCCCAACAATGCTACTAAGAGGGAACACTATGATCATCCCTATTTGATGAAAGAGGGCACCAAGACTTATAGAAGTTGCATAATTTAATCAAGTTTACAAGAAACTCAGCCTCACTGACTCCCCATTAAAAGTTCTCACCTACTTCAGAGCAGCAATCCAATAAATAGGACTACTAGTTTGTTTAAAAGCTTCATTTCTCTCATTATCTAGTGAACTCAGATGATTTTGCACAATATAGAACTGAGGCCCTTCCAAAAAACCTTACACTTTAGAAGACATCATTCATGAACTGTTAAAAGTAGAGATTATTTTACCAATCGATGAAAAACAATGAGCAGCCAGTGTAAGAAAATGTACTTCTTAAAAATCGATACTAGTATCGGGGCACATGGGTGGCTCAGTCAGTTGAGTGTCCAACTCGATCAGTCAGTTGAGTGTCCAACTCGATCAATAGTTGAGTGTCCAACTCAATTCTGCTCCAGTCATGATCTCAGGGTCCTATGTGTCTGAATTTTTGTTATCGTTTAGAAGTACAGTTAGATCAAAATGGACTCTGAATTGAGCTCTTCTTCCATGGGTCTGGCAAAATATTTTTAGATGTGCCTTTAGTTTGTGCTCCTTCATCCTTCTTTTAGTTTGACTCCACCATTAAATAGGGCCTTTTATATTCACTTAAAATATACATACTTTGGGGCACCTGGGTGGCTCAGTCAGTTAAGCCTCTGCTTTCCACTCAGGTCCTGAGATAAAGCCCCCATCAGATTCCTTGCTCAGCAGGGAGTCTGCCTCTCCTTCTCACTCTGCCTATCCCCCAGCTCATGTCCTTTCTCACTCTCTTCCTAATTAATAAAAATAAAATCTTAAAAAAAATGCACACATATACAAATATACAAAGGATCTCTCATTTCCTTGTTTGCAGACTTTTCTTTCTCATTTTACCTTTCTCCCCCAGGTATAGCTTTTCTTGGTGGCAAGAAAAAAATTCAACTAATTTAAGCAAAAAGTTTATTTTGCCATGAAATAAAAGGCCAATGCTATGATCGTTTTCAGATATCACTACCTCTCTCTCCATTCTCCTGTTATTCTCTTCTCTGCTGAACTCAGTTTCAAACAAGCTCTGTTCCAATAATAAAAAGATGCTACCAGCAGCCCTAGTTTTATATCTTACCTGATCACCACCTAACAATGAAAAGAGCCTCTTTTTCCCAATTGCATTTAACAAAACTCCTATAATGAATGTCATTGATTGACTCAGATCACAGGCTCATCTCTGAACCAATCCTTGTGGCCAAAGAGATTGTTCACATTTTTAATGGCTGCATAACAACCCCAAAACTAAGTGGCTCAAAACAATAATAATTTTATTACATGTTGTTATTTTATTAGTCAGTAATTTGTGTAAGTGTCCACGGGGTGATTCTTCTGTCCCACATTACATTACCAGAGGGCATCCCATGGTATTCATTTGGTGCCTGGGCTGGACTGGGCTGGAAAGCCAAAATTGGCTCAGTTGCCCAGGCCTAACGTGGATGGCTGGAAAGATGGACTTCACCAGCTTCCCCAATATGCTGTCTACGTCCTTCTTCACTGGGTAGTCTCAAGGTGGTTGATCTTCTAATGAGAGAGGATTCCAAGAAGGTTTGGTGGAAGTTACAAGAGTTTCTATGGCCTACCTTATGAAATCCTAGAAGGCCACTTCTGCGCTTTTCTGTTGCTCAAGTCAGTTACTAGAGCCAACCCCGTTTCAACAGAATGGAAATGATAGTTAACTTTTCAACGAGAGCTAATTTTTGCAGCAATCGCTAATCTACATAGATATGGATCTAATTGGACAAGCCTGGTCATAGGCCTTCTGTTTCCAAAGGTTGGAGTCCGCTCCATCCAAAGCATCTGACTGACATTTTGAGAAGAGTAGTTCTTCAGAAGAAAAATAGGGTATTATTGCCAAAAGACAAGGAAGCAGATGCTAGGTGTGTAGAAAGAGCAAGCTATGTTACAAACTGATGTTGGCATCACCAAATCTGTGATTCCAACAGCATTGTGGAATTGAAAAAAAAAAAAAAATGCCAAAATTAAAAAAAAAAAAACATCAGGCTCATAAAAGCTTAAGTTGTATCCTAACTCAGCCATTAATTAGCTTGGGCTAACTACTTAAAATCTGAACCTTCCTGCCCTATAAAATGTAGATAATAATAACCATCCCATTGTTTCTATGAGCATTAGTGAAGTACTCTATAAGAAGTACTTGAGGTTTGTTAAAAAATGTAAGCCCCTTCTTTTTCTTCCCTGATGAAACCTCTTAAACTACAGCCATAAGCTCCTCTTAAAACTAATACGCTCTTTGAAGAGTAGCTTGGAATGTAGGAATCCACAGAGTTTCAGGTGTGCAGAGACCAAGCACAGTTTATAGGCTTCTCTGGTCATGAGTTCGCCAAATCCAATTCACACTGTTCACTTTGATCAATACAAGCAGATGCAGTTTGGTTTCCATTCATCTGAGAGAGAGCCCCAACACATCTTTTTCCTTTTTATCTTCAAAAATCATTTTTCTCACAATCCCAAGCATTCAAGGCCATTGATCTTTTAAGGAATGTTGGAGATTGCTCAACCCATCTTAATAATGAAATTTAGGACCAAATTTACTTTTTCTCTTCTATTGGTCATCACTGATAAAACTTGATTGCTTAATATTTTTTCCGGACGTTCAGGTACTGGAAACTGTCTTCCAAATCCAGTGATTAAATGTGTCTAAAAATACCAGACCGTTGACTTCTCAGTCTGGTGCTTTTCATCTTGAAGACACAGCTGAAACTGAACTGCCCTTCAAGAAATGTTAGCCTTGGTTTATACATTTTTTATTGTGAACACCAGCTGAAAATCTTAAGCTCCTTAGGTTGCTGCTTTTTTTGTATTTTACAGTTTCACTTACTTATCTCTTCAATTAAGGTATCTAGTTCTTGGATTTGATCTCGATTAAAAGTGGTCTTAGATTGAAAGCAATCAGGATATTGTGTGACATCTAAGGATAGAACTAGTTCTTGCTACCTCCTCCTGCTATTATATGAGGCAAGAAAAAAGATTTCAAGAGCCAGAACAAAAGAGAGAGATTGTTTTATTGTGATTGTCTGCCATCTTGAAAGAGAAGATCTCAGTTTGGTACGCTCATTTTTTAAATACATTTCTAAAATGTACTTATCACCAATTTTTTAAACCAAACTGAGGACTTCACCTTAGGACGACAGTATCTAATGAGATTCAGTAACCTTATTTTGTTCTGTTTTGTTTAGAACTAACAGCAAATGCCAGTTTTCCATTTATAACAAGGAAGTGATGTTCCCTTTTGATATAAATTTGTTTAAGTATCACAAAGGGATACCCTGTGGCTTAAAACTCAGTGAAGCTCTTTACTTGGGTCCTGGCCTCATCCTGTTACTTTTGCCCTGGCTCCTTGTTTATAAACCAAAGATCCACAGTTCGAAGTTTGTCTTGCAGCCTGGGGGCAGGGAGGGCTCTTTGAGCCTGTGGTCAAGGGGCCTGCAATCAGAGAGCTTCAAATGCTGAGCAAGCATCCTCCAGGAGGCCTCTGGTGGAGATCTGAACAGAAGGAAATATTCAGTGAGGCCAGACTGCTTGTTTCTGTCCAGTGAATTAACTCATGCCCAGAACGATCTCCTACACTGCACTTTCCAAATGCAGAACCATGGATGGCCCAGGAGGGGAAATCCATCTGATGGAGAAATAGTATCACCCTAGATGAGAAGGCTTGTGCTGGATCAGAAGTGATCGTTTCGGTTTTCCTCATGGCCTCCTTGCTTTGCCACAGCAATTGCATTTGTGTAAAGCTTAGCTGATTAAGAAACTGTGATCAAATTTCACAATACCTCAAATACAACCAGGCTCCCGTGCCCTCCCTCACCCACAAACATGCACTTGTGGACCAGAAATGCTGAGTCCCCAGTAGTTGTGAGAATACAGCATTCTAGCTCATGCCTCTGGGTTGTGCCCAGTGTGACCTCCACTGAGATTACTCATCTCCACTTTGCTTACTTTGCAAACGACTCTTCATCCTTCGGCACTTGTCCCTGACATCACTTTTCTGACCTCTACGCAGCTCTGAGGAAAGTTGCTTTGGCTAATTCACCTTCTGCCCTTTCCTAGACGTGTTAAGCAGGGACAAGTTATCTTAACTTCCCTTTGCTTCAATTTCCTTCTCCCTAAAATGGGCTCATAATGTTGCTCACATCCTAGGATTGTTACAAGGATTAAATTATAGAATCAATACAATTCAGTGAGCTCATTGCCTGGCTGACATTAAGTGTTCAATAGGTGTTATGATTTCAAAGTATTATTTATGTTATCATTGCACTGACCACATTGATTGATTAAACTATATTTTGTTAAGCTGAGAGTTCTTGGGCTTAGGGTAAAGACTGAAATTAACTCAGTTTGTCCTTAGCCCCAGCATATAGAGAAATGCAGTACATTCGTATTTAATTGAATTGCATCAGGATGAGGTCAACTGATGCTTTCTTGTATAATAATTAAAAGCTAAAGTTTGTATCAGGCACTGATCTTGGGTTTTATGTGTATTAATTTCTTCATTTCTACCATCTTTTAATCTAGGTCCTATTATTGTCTCCATCTTAGATATTAAAAAACTGAGGCAGAAAGAAGTTCATGCTTTTCCCAAGATCATACAGTAGCATCGGGATTTAAAGCAAGGGAATCAGACTCCAAAGATTTCACTTTTAACAAGTACACTTAAATGATTTGCTACCCAAGAAATTTGCATAATAGGTATACATCTGCATGGGTATGTGTAATAGATTGTTGTTAATTTATTGCAGATGATGAACTTTTCAGTAAAACTCACATTATCACCACCATTTGCATCAAAACCATATACTAATTATATTACTCTGGTTCATGCCATTTATCAGTTACAAAGGCACCAGTCAAATTGACTTGAGCAAAACAAGAAGGTCCATGGCTTGCTACTGAAAAGTCCAAATACCAACTTAAGCATATCTGGACTCGGACCATCAGGCAGTGCTCAAGACTTGGGCTCTTGCTCACCATCTCTTGTCTGTGATTTCCTGTGTGTTGTCTTTTTTCTCAAACAGAATCATTTCATGGTGGTAGGAGTGGATTCTGAATACTCCAGATTTATGACTTACCAGTTTAAAGAGCTCATGGCAAAGAGACCTTCTTTCAGAACCAAGGTCTCACTACCAAGTCATTGGGTAGTTTCATTCACATCTGAACCAACCACTGAGGCACAGGGGGAGGAATATGCAAAGAGGCTGGGACTAGGTCCCATGACCACATGCATTGGGAGAATGGAAGAAGCTTGTTTCCCTAAAGGTAAACTCAACTGGTAAATTTAAGGGGGAAATGAAATTATCACTGGAGAGGCCAAAATAACAGAAAAGAACAATGCTGGTTTCAGATTAAGTTTTATTTGTACAGAAGGCCTGCTTCTTGGGTGGTTTACAGGACAGCAGTTTTAGCAATGAGTATAAATAAGACTAAATTTAATTCTTTAATTTAATTTTTGAATGTCAGTAATTTTTCTTCAACTACCAAGTAGTATAAGTTGGCATATGTGTCTACAGTCTCCAAGCTGTTTAGGCTCTTGATCTAAATTACATTCTAGGGAGGGCTGTTGATTGCCTTACGGTTTTATATCAACTACATTCCATAGCATCATGCATCTCAGAATTGATTGATGTTAAGCTTTGTGTGTATTATGGATTTACATACTCAATATACTTTAACTTTCTGGATATAAGAGGACCATTATTCAAGAAAGGTTGCATAATAAGATTCATAATTGAAAGGAAGTACTTTTAGTATATCCCTTCCCATAGAAAGAGGCTCTTACGACCTAACGAAATCCAATGATACAAAGCAGTATGCCTTTACTCAAAATTTCACGTGAAGCCATGTTGCCCTGGTGATTGTTTTTTCTTTGAGAAAAGTTGTCATCTCAGAAAGTGAAATGAAAATGGTTTTTGAGCTTGGCACTTGGGCTAGAGCCAATTTAAAAAACTCAGAACATAAAATAAAAAATTTTTAGACCTGTCTTCTCCCCAAGTCATAGCAATTCAAAAATATTTTCAGGCTTTGTCCTCATGGCTCAGACTCAGGTAGAGATAGATTTCAGCTTGCTGCAGGTAAGATAGGAAATGATTTTAAACCAGCATATAAATAAATATTAGAAGTTTCTTTAGTTGCTATTTTTCCCCTTTTTTTGATGGCTAATTTTCAACCCTCTCCCAATTTCTTTCTTATGCTACAGTGAGCTTCAGAAAAAACTTCGCCATGAGAGCAATTTCTAAATGCTCTCTTTTTCTTGCCCAAATCATAGCAGAGACATCTAAATGAATCTTAATAGTTTAGTGAAATTGAATGTAGCTTCTCTAGACCATAATAGTTAGTATTATTCCATTGTGAACATATCTGGATTGTAATTAAGAAAACTCAACATTGCCACTGACACTGAAGTGCTCTGGGAAAATGCCTAATTTACATTGATCCATGCCAACTCTCTATCTTCGGCATCTGGTGCCTTGTGAAGGATGATGTGACTGTACAGCAAAATAGGGAGACACATAATGAGGATAGAAAGCCACACTCAGGATTGTCTATAGGTCAACTGAATTTCTGATTTTTAATGCCAAAAAAAAAAAAAAATCATTCAGCTGTTGTGAATATCTAGTACTATGTGGATAGAAATGGCAGTGAGCTGCCTGTGGTGCAAAGAAGCTACCAGATTCATCCATCCATTCATTCACTCATTCATTCATTCAGTTAGACCACAAATATTTATTGAAGACCTTCAGTGTTATTTAGGATTGTGTTAGGAAGCAAGCAACAGATGCCCAAGTGGAGTAGTTGGAATAATATGCATTAATTTTTCTTGTATAACAAGTAATCCAGAGGCATTGAGGGGTAATATTGGTTCATTGGTGACATAAGTGCCAGCATTGCAGGACTTTTCCTGCTATGATAGACACTGAAGTCACAACTGCCATATAAGTGTTCAAGACAGGAAGTGGGAGGATTGAGGACGGGTCAGCAGTGACTTCATGGAACTGGAGTCAAGGATGATCTCAGTCGTATGTCTGATAGGTAGCAGGCTAATTAATCCAGGAAGGGCTCAGGTGGAATAGTTAAACTCTGCGCCATGTGACCTTTCATCATGGGGGGTTCCAAAGAGCAGCATGCCCTACACATAAACACTTTCAAGCCTCTTCCTATGTCATGTTGGCTAATCTCTAATTGGCCAAACAAATTAAATGACCAGACCCAGATAGAAGACCTGGGGACAAACCATAAGAGACTCTTAATTGTGGATCCAGGCAAGATGGTGGAGATGTAGGAGGCACAGAGAGCCCTGGGAATCAGAAGTCCAGCTAAAGAGGAGGAAATCACTCTAAAAGCTGGCAAACACAACAGCAGAGAGAAGAGAATAAGGACAGCAATTCTAGGAGCAGAAAATCGACCACTTTCAGGAGGTAGGACGTGTGGAAAAAGTGAATTTAAAGCGACAGGAAGAGAGACCCCGGGGGGAGGGGCCGGCTCCCAGCAGCCGCAGAGCCGCGGAGCACAAAATCTGGAACTTCTAGTCCGCTCCACTGAGGGACATCACTCTGGAGGCTAACCAGGGGTTCAGCCCTCGCGGGAACAGTGTGGTTTCAGGACTCGTGGGGTCACTGAGGGACCAGGGGAGCCCGAGTGTGGCAGAGCTCCCGGGTATCGGGGTGGAGAAGCCGGCAGCA
>JAQQSY010005590.1:0-11570 GCA_028646535.1 Procyon lotor | reverse complement strand
AATGGATAAAGAAGATATGGTACATATATACAATTGAATATTGTGCCTCCATCAGAAAGGATGAATATCCAACTTTTGTATCAACATGGATGGGACTGGAAGAGATTATGCGGAGTGAAATAAGTCAAGCAGAGAGAGCCAATTACCTTATGGTCTCACTTACGTGCTGAACATAAAGAAAAACATGGAAGGCATTGTGAGAAGGAAAGGAAGGGGGAATGGGGGGAAATCAGAGGGGGAGATGAACCATGAGAGACTGTGGACTATGAGCAACAAACTGAGGGTTTTGGAGGGGAGAGGAATGAGGTAGTTGGGTGAGCCTGGTGGTGGCTATTGAGGAGGGCACATATTGCATGGAGCACTGGGTGTGGTTCATGAGCAATTAATCTTGTAACACCGAAAAAATAAAATAAACATATTTGGGGAAAAAATTAAAAAAAAAAAAGATAAAAAGCTTCTGCACAGCAAAGGAATCAGTCAACAAAACAAACAGGCAACTCACAGAATGGGAGAAAATATTCGCAAATGACACTACAGACAAAGGTCTGATATCTAAGACCTATAAGGAACTCCTCAAACTCAACACTCACAAAACTGATAATCCCATCAAAAGGGGCAGAAGGCATGAAAAGACACTTCTTCAAAGAAGACATACAAATGGCTAACAGACACAAGTTTATTAATTTTTTCAAAGAAACGGCTCCTGGTTTCATTGATCTATTCTTTTTCTCTCTTTTTTTTCTTTAGTTTCTAGATCATTTATTTCCCTCTAATCTTTATTATTTCCCTTCAAGCTTTGTTTGATGTTCTTTTTCTAACTCCTTTAGGTGTCAGGTTAGGTTGTTTATTTGATATTTTTCTTGCTTCTTCAGGTAGACCTGTATTGCTAAAAACTTCCCTCTTAGAAAAGCTTTTGCTGCATCCCAACAATTTTTGACCATTGTGTGTTCATTTTCATTTGTCTCCATGTATTTTTTTTTTTTTATTTCTTCTTTGGTTGCTCTTTCTTTTTCTTTCTTTCTTTCTTTCTTTCTTTCTTTCTTTCTTTCTTTCTTTCTTTCTTTCTTTCATTCTTGAAAGAGGGCATGGGCATACATGAACTACATGGGCAGAGGGAGAGGGAGAGAATCTTAATCAGGCTCTGTGCTCAGTGTGGAAGCAACGTGGGCCTCAATCTCACCACCCTGAGTTTATGACCTGTGCTGAAACCAAGAGTCAGATGTTCTACCAACTAAGCCACCCAGGGACCCCAATTGCCTCTTTAATTTATTGATTGACCCATTCATTCTTTATTAACATATTGTTTAGCCTCCATGGACTTGTGCTCTTTCTAGATATTTTCTTTTGTTTGATTTCTAGTTTCATAGTATTGTGGTTGGAAAGATGCATGGCATGACTTCAGTGTTTTTGAATTTGATAAGACTTATTTTGTGGCCCAATATATGATCTTTTCTGGAGGCTTGTTTCATGTGACTTGAAGAGACTGTGTATTCTTCTGTCTTAGGATGAATTGTTCTGACTATATCAGTTAGATCCATCTGGTCCAATGTGTCAATCAAAGCTACTGTTTCCTTGTTGATTTTGTTTGGATGATCTCTCCAGTGATCTATCCTTCTTGGTCTTTGTTTTTAAGTCTATTTTGTCTGATATAAGTATTGCTACCCCAGGTTTCTTTAAACTTCCATTTGCATGGTAAATGTTTTTCTATCTATTCATTTTCAATCTGCATGTGTCTTTAGGTCTGAAATGAGTCTCTTGTAGGCAGCATGTAGATGGGTCTTGTTTTTTTTCCATTCTGTCACCCTGTGTCTTCTGACTGGAGCATTTAGTCCATTTATATTGAAAATAGATATTGATGGATATGTATTTATTGCCGTTTTGTTACTTGTTTGTGGTTATTTTTGCAGTTGTTCTAGATTCTTCTCTTGCTCTCTTTCATGGTTTTGTTGACTTTCTTTAGTGATATACTCAGATTCCTGTCTCTTTATTCTTTGCATACCTATTACTAGTGTTTGATTTGTGGTTACTATTCAGATTGTATATAACATCTTCTGCATATAACAGTTTGTATTAAATTGATGATCATGGGGCACCTGGGTGGCTCAGTGGGTTAAAGCCTCTATCTTCGGCTCAGGTCATGATCTCAGGGTCCTGGGATCGAGGCCCACATGGGACTCTCTGCTCAGTGGGGAGCCTGCTTCCCTCTCTCTCTCTCTGCCTGCCTGTCTGCCTACTTGTGATCTCTTTCTGTCAAATAATTTTTTAAAATCTTAAAAAAAAATTGATGATCGCTTAAGCTTGAACCCATTTTTACTCCTATCTCCCCCTCCCAGCATGCACATATATTTTAGGTATATAGTGTCATATTTTACACCCTTTTATTTTGTGAGACTGTGTCTCATGTAAAGTCTTTCCTTTCCCCTCAAAGAGTGTCTTTTCATGTTTCCTGCAGGGGTGATTCAGTGGTCATGAACTTGTTTCATTTTTGTTTGTTTGAGAAATTCTTTATCTCTCCTTCTATTCTGAATGATAACCTTGCTGGATAGAGTGGTCTTGGTTGCAGATTTTTCCCATTCAGCATGTATCAGCTGGTCTCTTCTGGCCTGCAGATTTTCTGTTGATCTGCTGATAGCCTTATGGGGTTTCACTTGTATATAACTATCTTCTTTTCTCTCGCTGCTTAAAATTTTTTTCTTACTACTCCATTTTCTCATTTTAGTTACTACTATGTGTCTTGTCATGGACCTCCTTCAGTTGATTTTATTGGGGGATCTCTGTGCCTCCTGGACCTGGGATTTCTGTTTCTTTTCCCAGATATGGGAGGTTTTCAGCTATTATGTCTCCAATAAATGCTCTGCCTCCTTTTCTCTCTTTTCTCCTTCTGGAATCCCCATAATGCAAATGTTGTTAGACTCAATGGAGTCACTGAGTTTCCTATGTCTCTTCTCTTTTTGCATAATTCTTTTTTCTCTCACTTGCTCAGCTTCATTACGTTCCATTACTCTGTCTTATGGGTCATTAGTTCATTCCTCTCCTCCTCTAGCCTGCTATTTATTCCATCAGGTGTATTTTTTATATCATCTATTGTAATCATCATCTCTGATGTCTTCTTTTCTATTTCTTTCTCAAGTGTCTCACTGATGTCCTCCACTCTTTTCTCAAGTCCAGTGAGTATTTACATGATCTTTATTTAAATTCTCTATCTCTATCAGATAATTAATATCTGTTTTGCTTAGGTCTCTTGCTGTGGTTTTGTCCTGTTCTTTCATTTGGGACACATTCTTCTGTTTCTTCATTTTGTCTTACTCTCTGTGTCTCTGTGTTAGTAATGTCAGCTATATCTCCTGCTCTTAAAAGTAATGGCTTTATGAGAAAGAGGTCCTGTATGTCATGCAGTTCAATGTCTCCTATTCCTCAGGACCTGGTGCTTTAGGAAGTGTCTTCTATGTTTGTTGCATATGCCTTCCTGTTGAATCCTGGTCACTTTTTCCTTCAATGCAGTAGTCTACAGAGGCTCTTGTTGCCTCTTGTGTGCAGCGTTTGGTCCCCAGAGAAATGAGGCACACTTTAATAAAGTGTGCACTGATCTGCTTGTGAAATGAGACCAGCTCCTGCTTCTGCCTGAACTGAGATCCTACAAAATGCATGGGTCAGGAGATGAGGTGTTAGTCAGGTTTGTGCTGGTCTTCTGTGGGAGGGATCCTATGGAGCCAGGACTGAGGCAGGCATGACCTGGAAGGATGGAACTGTCAAAGTGTGGGTGGGTGGAGCTTGGTGCCAGAAAGTTAGGTGGTGAATGTCAGCATTGTGCTAGTTCCTTCAGGTCACCCTATGTTTATGCTGCAGGATGAGAGAAAGAAATGGTACCTGCTAGCTCCTTTGTTCCTATAGGCAACTCCCTGTGAATCTTGCCAGTCTGTGACATGCTCTGAGGTGAGTAAATCACTCTTCCTCTTGTCTGCGCCTAGTGTTTTCACCACTACTACATGGACACTACTGCATCCATGCTCTATCTCCCCTATCTCCCCTGGCTGTTGGTTGTGCTATCTCTGTAAGGGCGAGGGCTCTGCTTTCTAACAACCTCTGGGCTCTCCTAGTCTGCTGATTCTTTAAGTCTCGACTTAAGTCTGCTGGACTTTAAGTCCAACTGGTTGTGAGAACTCACAAGGTTTGGTCCCTCTTGCTTTCAAAGCCAAATGTTATGGGGTTTCATCTAACCCATGCAGGATCCCTTGTGTGCCAGTCTGTTTTTTGCACTTCTTTGCACCACTGGCTACATCCCCCCGGTGTATTGTCATTGTCTGTTTCTTTCCCAAGTGTGTCTTCACCCTTCCTACCTCTTTCAGCACGGCCTTTTTTCTACATTTAGTTGTGGAGTTTGTTCTGCTGGTTTTCAGGTGATTTTTGGGGTTATTTACTGATATAAGTGTTACCTAGTTGTATTCATGGGACAAGGCCAACTTCAGGTCCTCCTACTTGTCTATTATCCCAGGCTCTCAATCTCTTCCTTTTAATTAGAATGTTTTATCCATTTACTCTTAATGAGATTCTGAATACAACTGGGATTTTATTTTATTTACTTATTTTATTTTATTATTTTATTTTTTCAGTGTTCCAAGATTCGCTGTTCTTGCACCACACCCAGTGCTCTGTGCGATACATGCCCTCCTCAATACCCACCACCAGGCTCACCCAACTCACCACCCCCCTCCACTCCAAACCCCTCAGTTTGCTTCTCAGAGTCCACAATCTCTAATGTTTCATCTCCCCCTCCAATTTCCCCCAGTTCACCCTTCCTTTCCTTCTCCCAGTGTCCTCCATGTTTTTCTTTAAGTCTACCTTCTTGTTATTCGCTATTTTTCCCATGTATTCCTTGTTATTTTCATCTTTTTTGACTACTGAGTATTTTTTATCGTTCCATTTTATATATTCCATTTGATTTCTTGCTATACCTATTGTTTTATATATTGAGGCTTACAGTATTCATTGCAGTTTTATTTCTAAGACCTGTCTTCTGAGAAGTAGCAACACATTGCCAGGAGTTTTCAGTGAAGCTCCTCAATTCTGGATGGCTGGAATTCCAAAGTCTTGCTGCTTTTCCTGAGCTCCCTAATAATTGCTTTTGGGAGGGGCTTGCCCAGTCTTATCCCATGTCAGCGTTGCTTACAATTCAGCCAAAACTTGTTCAGGTTCCTAAAACCCCTTTACTGTGCAACTACTTCCTTTCTGATTCTTTCTTTCACCATTTCCAGATGCTTTGGCACTATCAGTTATGGGTCTCTGTCTCCTCACCTCAGTGAGGCCATCACACTCTACTTAGGTGCCACCTTCAGAACCAGGGTTCTGAGAGTGCCTCTTGGCATAACGTTAGTGGGACCATGGATCTCACCTTGTCTGTTTCCTTTCTATACAATATTACTTTCTGAGCTGGCTGTTGTCCAGTGTCTGAATATAATAGTTAAATATTTCATTTTATATTTGCTTCTAGCAAGAGGACTGGTCCTATAGCAGTTGCTTTATTAGGACTGAAAGCAGATGCAATAATGTGACTTTAGTTTAGAACATCTAAACTAGACTTTAGTTTAGTTTAGTTATAAACATGGAAAATGTTTATATTTTCCTATATTGGCAATAGACAACAACCTATTAAAGAACAACATTAAAGAACAAAAACATTAAAAAGGAAAAAATAACCCATCCAAAATTCCAATACCCACAGTCAATCATTCCCAATATTCTGGAGATTTTTTTCTTTCGGTGCTTTCTGTACATTTTGAAAACCTGTATTAACATTGATCCCTAAGGCATTAGCAAAACCACTTTTGGTAAGTACCAGTGGAAGATGATTGTCATTATTATTATTAAGGATATTAATCATTATCTGTTGGATCTAGAAGAAAGAGAAAAGTCCAGATAACAGCTACACAATAGAGTAAGGAGGGAAAAGAAAGTGGCAAACATTACATTACTGACAGTGCTGAGAACAGTTATTACCTGTGGAATTTCAGAAATAATTTCAGGAGAGGAAGTGTTTCTTTGAATAACTATAGGCACTATGCTGTACAGTACATCTTTAGGGCTTACTTGTTTTACATAACTGAAACTTAGTAACCTTTGACTAACACCTAATTTGACTAATAATTGCTTCCTTATGCAAGCCCCTGACAGTGATTGTACCACTCTCTGCTTCTATGAGTTTGATTATTTTACATAAGTGATATCATGTAGTATTTGTCCTTTTTTTTTTTATACCTGGCTTACTTCACTTAGCTAATGTCCTCCAGGTTCAAACATGTCACAAATTGCAGAATTTTCTTTTTTTTTTTAAGGGTGAATAATATTGTATTTTGTGTTTATTCAACATTTTTTGTGCATTTGTCAATGGACATTTAAATTGCTTCTATGTCTTGAATGTTATGAATAATGCTGCAATGAACACGGGAGTTTAGATATTTCTTTGAGATCTTGATTTCAGTTCCTTCAGATATATACCCAGAAGTGAGGTTGCTGGATCATATGACAGTTCTATTCCTAATTTTTGAGAACCATAAAAACTGTTTTCCATATTGGCTGCCCCAATTTACATTCCCATCAACAATGTACAAGGGTTTTCTTTTCTCCATATGCTTGTCAACACTAGTTATCTTCTGGGTTTGGGGCTTTTATGTTGGCTTTTTGTTTGTTTGTTTGTTTGTTTGTTTGTTTGGTTGGTTGGTTGGTTTTTTGTTTTTGTTTTTGTTTTTTGGGTTTTTTTTACTTTTTTATAATAACCATCATAATAGGGGTAATGTGGTTTTGATTTATACTTCCATCATGATTAGTAATGATGCATAATTTTCATGTACCTGTTGGTCATGTATATGTCTTCTCTGGAGAAATGTTTATTTGGTTTTCTTGTCTGTTTAAAAAACTGGATTTGTTGTTGTTGCTGTTGTTTGTCATCGAGTTGTGTAAGTTCCTTATATATTTCAAGTATTAACCCTTTTTCAGATACATGGTTTGCAAATATTTTCCACCATTACACTGGTTGCCTTTTCATTTTGTTGATTGTTTCCTTTGTTCTGCAGAAGCTTTTTATTTTTTTTAAAAAAGATTTTATTTACTTATTTGTCAGAGAGAGATAGAGATAACCAGTGAGCACAAGCAGGGGGAGCGGCAGGCAAAGCAGGCAGAGGGTGAAGCAGGCTCCCTGCCAAGCAAGGAGCCCGATGCAGGACTAAATCCCAGCACCCTGGGATCATGACCTGAGCCCCCTAACTGACTGAGCCACCCAGGCGTCCCAGCAGAAGCTTTTTAGCTAGCTTTTTAAAAAATCTCATTGACCTATTTTTTGCTTTTGTTTGTGCTTTTACTGTCAAATCCAAAATCATTGCTGAGTCTAATGTCCTGAAGTTTACCATATGTATTCTACATGGAGTTTTATAATTTCAGGTTTCATGTTAAGTCTTTAATCCATTTTGGGTTGATTTTTGTATATGATATGAGATAAGGGTCCAATTTCATTGTTTTGCTTGTGGATATTCAGTTTTCCCAAAGCCATTTATTGGAGAGACTGGCATTTTGTCACTATGTATTCTTGGCACCCCTGTCAAAGATCAGTTGACTGTATATATGTGGATTTATTTCAAGGTTCTTTATTATATTCCATTTCTCTATATGTCTGTTTTTAACCATTATTATATAACATGATAAACAAATTTTCTTTTTTTTTAAGATTTTATTCATTTATTTGACAGAGAGAAAGAGATCCCAAGTAGGCATAGAGTCAGGCAGGGTGGGTGGGGGGCGGGGTGGGGGGGGTTGAAGCAGGCTCCCTGCTGAGCAGAGAACCTGATGCGGGGTGGATCCCAGGACCCTGAGATCATGACCTGAGCCAAAGGCAGAGGCTTTAACCCACTAAGCCAGCCAGGCGCCCCTAAACAAATTTTCTTGTGAATATTTTTCTTCAATTTAGAGTATTTATTTAGAATAGATTTATTTATTTAGAATAGATTCCTAAAATTGGATTTGGAAATTGGGACTTTATTTGAGGGTGTTATATGATATTAGGCCTAGGGGATTCCTCTCCTTAAAGTTCTACAAAAGAAACAAAAAGAAACAAAACACTGCTTTTTATTAATTGCACTAGTTCCTGGGGTGCCTGGGTGGCTCAGTGGGTTAAAGCCTCTGCCTTTGACTGAGGTCATGATCTCAGGGTCCTGGGATCGAGCCCCACATTGGGCTTTCTGCTCAGCGGAGAGCCTGCTTCCCCCTCTCTCTCTGCCTGCCTCTCTGCCAATTGTGATCTCTCTTATTGTGATCTCTCTCTCTCTCTCTCTCTCTGTCAAATAAATAAAAAAATCTTTAAAAAAATAATAATTGCACTAGTTCCTAATGTCACTCAAGTTCAGAACTCCGATAAAGCTGGGTTGGGGTACTTGGTCTAGTCTAAAGTCTTTCATAATCTTCTATCTTCCTTACAGCTTAAGTGGGACTTTGCCAAATTTATCAGTCCAAGTCCATAAAGAAGTGATGAAATAGAGCATGTATGACCTTTGAAAGCACAATAACCCTAGCCAGTAGAAAATATGGACCAAGCAACATCCTAAAACGTCACAAATCAGATTCCTCTTCATGGGGAAGAAATAATTAGTAAAAAGGCAATTTCTCCCTCCACCATATTATTGAGAACTGGGTCAAAGTATATAAGTATTTAAATTTTTATTTTTTATATTTTTTTATTATTTTATGGTAGTCACCATACAGTATTTCATTAGTTTTTGCTAGAGTGTTCCATGATTCATTATTTGCATATAACATCTAGTGCTCTTTGCAATACGTGCCCTCATTAATACCCATCATTGGGCTAGCCCATTCCCCGGCATGCCCGTCCCCTCTGAAACTCTCAGTTTTTTCTCAGAGTCCACAGTCTCTCATGGTTCAACTCCTCCTCTGATTTCCCCTCCTTCAGTTTCCCCTTCCTTTTCCTAATGTCCTCCATGCTATTCCTTATGTTCCACATATTAATGGAACCATATGATAATTGTCTTTCTCTGCTTGACTTATTTCACTTAATATAATCCCCTCTAGTTCCATCCACGTTGATGCAAATGGTGGGTACTCATCTTTTCTGACAGTTGAGTAATATTCCATTGTATATACAAACCACATCTTTTTCCATTTGTTGACTGAAGTGCACCTCAGTTCTTTCCATGAGGTGAAAGCCAACATGGCTGCTATGAAAACTGAGATGCAGGGACACCTGGGTGGCTCAGTGGGTTAAAGCCTCTGCTTTCAGCTCAGGTCGTGATCTCAGGGTCCTGGGATCGAGTCCCGCATCGGGCTCTCTGCTCAGCAGAGAGCCTGCTTCTCCCTCTCTCTCTGCCTGCCTCTCTGCCTACTTGTGATCTCTCTCTCTCTGTCAAATAAATAAATAAAATCTTTAAAAAAAAAAAAAAGAAAGAAAACTGAGATGCATGTGCCTCCTTTCACTACATCTGTATCTTTGGGATAAATACCCAGTAGTGCAATTGCAGGGTCATAGGGTAGCTCTATTTTTAACATTTTGAGGAACCTCCATACTATTTTCCAAAGTGGCTGTATCAACTTGCATTCCCACCAACAGTGGAAGAGGGTTCCCCTTTCTCCACATCCTCTCCAACATTTGTTGTTTCCTGCCTTATTAATTTTTGCTATTCTAACTGGTGCAAGGTGATATCCCAATGTGATTTTGATTTGAATTTTCCTGATGGCTAGTGATGTTGAACATTTTTTCATGTGTTTGTTAGCCATTCGTGTGGTTTTTTTTTTTTTTTTTTTTTGGAGAAGTGTCTGTTCATGTCTACTGCCCATTTTTTTACTTGATTATTTGTTTTTTGGGGGTGTTGAGTTTGAGAAGTTCTTTATAGATATTAGATACCAGCCCTTTATCTGTAATGTCATTTGCAAATATCTTCTCCCATTCTATGGGTTGCATCTTAGTTTTGTTGACTGTTTCCTTTGCTTTGCAGAAGTTTTTTATCTTGATGAAGTTCCAAAAGTTCATATTTGCTTTTGTTTCCCTTGCATTTGGAGATGTGTCTTGAAAGAAGTTGCTGTGGCCAATGTTGAAGAGGTCACCGCCTTTGTTCTCTTCTAGGATTCTGATGGATTCCTGTCTCACATTGAGGTCTTTCATCCATTTTGAGTTTATCTTTGTGTGTGATGTAAGAGAATGGTCAAGTTTCATTCTTTTGTATGTAGCTGTCTAATTTTCTCACCACCATTTATTGAAGAGACTGTCTTTTTTCCATTGGATATTTTTTCCTGATTTGTTAAAGTTTAGTTGACCATAGAGCTGAGGCTTCATATCTGGGCTTTCTATTCTGTTCCATTGATCTATGTGTCTGTTTTTGTGTCAGTACCATGCTATCTTGAAGCTTTGTAATATAGCTTGAAATCAGGCAACGTGATGCCCCAGGTTTGTTTTCTTTTTCAACACTTCCTTGGCAATTCAGGGTCTTTTCTGGTTCCATACAAATTTTAGGATTGTTTGTTCCAGCTCTTTGAAAAATGCTATTGGTATTGTGATCGGAATGGTGTTGATAGTATAGATTGCTTTAGGCAGCTTAGACATTTCAACAATGTTTATTCTTCCAATTCGTGAGCATGGAATGTTTGTTCATCTTTTTGTGTCTTCTTCAGTTTCTTTCATAAGTGTTCTATAGTTCCTAGAGTATAAGTACTTTTCCTCTTTGATTAGGTTTATTCCTAGGTATCTTGTGGGTTTTGGTGCTATTGTAAATGGATTCCCTAATTTCTTTATCTACAGTTACATTGTTAGTGTATAGAAAAGCAACTGATTTCTGTGCACTGATTTTGTAGCCTGTCACATTAACAAATTGCTGTGTGAGTTCTAGTAATTTGGGGGTGGCGTTTTTTGGGTTTTCCACATAAAGTGTCATGTCTTTTGTGCAGACAGAGAGTTTGACTTCTTCTTTGCTAATTTGAACACCTTTTATTTCTTTTTGTTGTCTGATTGCTGAGGCTAGCACTGTGTTGAACAGTAGTGGCAAGAGTGGGCATCCTTGTCATGTTCCTGATCTTAAGGGAAAAACTCTCAGCTTTTCCTCATTGAGAATGATATTTGCTGTGGGCTTTTCATAGATGGTTTTTATAACATTAAGGAATGTTCCCTCTATCCCTACACTCTGAAGAGTTTTATTCAGGAAAGGATGCTGTATTTTGTCAAATGCTTTTTCTACATCAATTGAGAGGATCATATGGTTCTTGTCTCTTTTTTTATTAATGCATTCTATCACACTGATTAATTTGTGAATGTTGAACCACCCTTCCATCCCAGGAATAAATCCCACCTGGTCGTCCAGGAATAAATCCCACCTGGTCGTGATTGATAATTCTTTTAATGTACTGTTGGATCCTACTGGCTAGGATCTTGTTGAGAAATTTGGCATCCATATTCATCAAGGATACCAGACTGTAATTCTCCTTTTTGATGGGGTCTTTGCCTGGTTTTAGGATAAGGATAATGCTGACCTCATAGAATGAGTTTGGAAGTTTTCATTTCTGTTTCTACTTTTGAAAGAGCTTCA
>JAQQSY010005589.1:0-11571 GCA_028646535.1 Procyon lotor | reverse complement strand
GAGTGGCTCCGTGGGTTAAAGCCTCTGCCTTCGGCTCAGGTCATGATCTCAGGGTCCTGGGATAGAGCCCCGCACCGGGCTCTCTGCTCGGCAGGGAGCCTGCTTCCCCACCCCACCCCCCACCTCTCTGCCTACCTATGATCTCTCTCTCTCTGTCAAACAAATAAATAAATAATCTTTAAAAAATAATAAAAGAAAATAAATCACATTGTAAGGAAAAAGGGGACTAAGACTCTGAAATAGAAAAAAGCAAATAGCAAAACTGCCGATGCATATCAATATCTATAGGAGTCTTGTGAATACATAAAAGGAAAAGAACTAGGCAGAGTATCAGGGATACTGTCAATTTATAACATATAAATACTTACCCTTTAAGAAGGTTCCATGAAAAACTAAAGACCATCTTTAAAGCTCCAGAGAGAAAGACACATTAATATGCCTGTAAACTTTTTCAATGTGACATATCACTTTTTTCTTTTCTCGGTAACCACAAACAGCCCAAAGGATTTCTTTTGGATTTTTCTATTTCTGGGACTCAGACAAGGAGAAAGAAGGAGCAGGAAGACATAGCCCCTCCTCTTCTCACAGCCCAGCTGGAAAAGGTTTCTCTTGGCTGCCTGGGACCAGGATCTGGTGGAGGGAGAAAAGGGGAACAGGGGGCACAGCAGGCCCATAGAGTACAGGTACATTATAATATCTTATCACATACCCACCTACGTGTCAGTTATTTAAAGACCTATTGAGGTATAACTCATATATCATAAAATTCACCCATGTAAAGTATACAATTCCATGATTTTAATATACTCACAGAGCCGTACAACTATTACCATGATCTGAATTTAGGATAATCACATCATCCCAAATATTGAAACCCATTAGCAATCACCCCTCCAACCGCCCTCACAACCACCATCCCTAGAAAAACACTAAGGTACTTCTGTCTCTATAGATTTGCCTATTGCGGACATTCCATATGAATGGAATCCTAGGGGGCGCCTGAGTGGCTCAGTGGTTTAAAGCCTCTGCCTTGGGCTTGGATCATGATCTCAGGGTCCTGGGATCCAGCTCCACAGCGGGCTCTCTGCTCAGCAGGGAGCCTGCTTCCCCCTCTCACTCTGCCTGCCTCTCTGCCTACTTGTGATCTCTCACTCTGTCAAATAAATAAATAAAATCCTTTTTAAGAAAATAAATAAATAAATGAAATCCTAGGATATGTGTTCTTTTGCACCTGACTTCTCTTATTTAACGCAGTGTTTTCATGTTTCATTCATGTGGGGCATGCATCAATACGTTGTTCTGTTTTATGGCCAAATAACATTGCATAGTGTGCTATAATTGGATACACCACATTTTGTTTGTCCATTCATTAATTAGTGGACATCTGGGTTGTTTTCATGTTTTGGCTATTATGAATAATGCTGCTATGAATGTTTATGTACAAGTTTATAGATGCTTTGAATTTTCTTGGGCATATACCTAGGAGTGGAATTGTTGGCTCATATGTTGGCTCATGTTGGCCCTATGTTTAACATTTTGAGGAACCACTAAACTCATTTCTACACCAGCTGCATCAATTTACATACCCAGCAGCAGTATATGAGAGTTCCAGTATCTCCATATCTTTGCTAACACTTGGTATTATTGCCTTTCTTATTATAGTTATCCTGTGGGTTTGAAGCCGTACTTCTTTGTGGTTTTAATTTGCATCTTCTTAATGGTTAGTGACGTTGAGCATATTGTCATGTGTTTATTGGCCAGTTATATATCTTCTTTGAAGAAATGTCTATTCAAATCCTTTGCCCATGTTTTTAGTTGTGCTACTTGTCTTTCTGTTGTTGACTTGGGGTTTTTTTGTTTTTTTTTTAAAGATTTTATTTATTTGACAGAGAGAAACACAGCGAGAGAGGGAACACAAGCAGAGGGAATGGTAGCAGGAGAAGCAGTCTCCCTGCTGAGCAGAGAGCCCAATGTGGGGCTCGATCCCAGGACCCTGGGATCATGACCTGGGCAGAAGGCAGATGCTTAACGACCGAGCCACCCAGGTGCCCTCTGTTGTTGACTTGTAAGAGTTCTTTACATATTTTGGATATCAGTATCTTATTAGATATGTGATTTTTAAATATTTTCTCTCATTCTGTGGGTTGTCTTTTCACCTTCTTGATATATCATTTGCAGTACAAAAAGTTCAAATTTTGATATAGTCAAATTTATTTTTTTCTTTGGTTCCTTGTGCTTTTGGTGTCATATCTACACAACCATTGACTAACTCAAGATCACAAAAATTTATTCATGTTTTCTTCTAAAAATGTAATCATTTTATTTTTTTAAGATTTTATTTATTTATTTGGCAGAGAGAGAGAGAGATCACAAGTAGGCAGAGAGGCAGGTGGGGTGGGGGGGAACAGGCTCCCTGCCAAGCAGAGAGCCCAGTGTGGGGCTTGATCCCAGGACCCTGAGATCATGACCTGAGCTGAAGGCAGAGGCTTTAACCCACTGAGCCACCCAGGTACCCCAAAATGTAATCATTTTAGCTCTTACATTCAGGTCTGTGGCCTGTTCCAAATTAATTTTGTGTCCAATATAAGAAAAAGATTCAATCTAATTCTTTCACATGTGGGTATCCACTTCTTCCAGCACCACTTATTGAAAAGATTATTTTCACTCCATTGAACCATATGTCAATGTTAAGAGGAAAAAAAAGATTCTGTTTCTGTATGAGCACAATCTGAGGGGAGGAAAATTGGGTCTATTAAGTCAGTCTTCTAACATTCCAGAATTCCTAGTACTTGGTATCCTGTGGTACAAACCTCCAAACACATTTGTTAACTAAACAAATACAAGAACCATACTTAACCTTGCTGAACTACCTAAGAACTTGAACCACTTCTGTTTGCTATAAATACTCAGTGCCGTGAAGGAGGCTGTTGGTTTCTATTGAAACTCAATTCCAGAGTATTTGTCTGGGAAGCTGGGGGACTGATTTTCCTGTTTTACCCATGACCTCTCCCAATAAATGCATTTATTAATTTCCACGAATTGTTGTGGCTGGTGGGAGGTGTGTAGCAGCCGCCAGTTGTGTGGCTAGAAAATGCTAACTGCCAACAGAAGGCCACAAAGACTATTGAATTGCTCCTTCCCAACTTCATCAATGCCTTGGGTCCTATGAATTTATGGCACTTTTTGGCCTTCTGTCTTACCACAGAGAGAATAATGAAGACATTTAAGTGTTATTTGGGCCAGTCTTACTTCAGCAGGGCAAAAACATCAGATGAGATTTTTGCCATCAAGAAGAACCAACTCAAGCAAGCTATCTGGCATGTTGAAGGCACTCAAAACATATTGATAGAGAACATTAAAGATGTAATGCAAAGCCTACATCTGTCCCAAGGGACTCCAAAAAAAAGTATCTAGAGAAGTGGTCTTCAAAGAGCCCAGAATCAACCTCAGATAGAAGGTCATAATATTTTAGGAAAGTCAGTTTCTTTTTTTCTTTTTTTTTAGATTCACTTATTTATGTATTTAGAGAGAGCCCAAGCAGGGGGAGGAGCAGAGGGAGAGAGAGAGAGAGAGAGAGAGAGAGAGAGAGAATCTCAAGCAGACTCAACTCCGCGTGTGGAGCCCCACGTGGGGTTCGATCCCAGGGCCCTGAGATCAAGATCCGAGCCAAAAGCAAGAGTCAGATGCTCAACCAACTGGCCACCCAGGTGCCCCTAGGGGAGTCACTTTCTAATTCAATTTGTACTGTTCTTTCAGGCTTGACTTGCTCATTCTAATTCTTATACCACAGTTGGAGCCACATATACTCTGAGAAAAGAACACTTGCGCTATAAAATTCTCAAGTCCTGGGCATGACCCAGAGAAACACGGTTTGGGCTCCGTACCCAGTCAGCAGAACAGATGCTGCCTGCTCCTCCCCTAGCAAGAGATGTGGAAAGGCTTAGATCACAGGATCTTAACTCAGAAAGAGCCCTTAGAGATTCATGACACTCCTTTAGTTACAGGTGAGACAACTAAGATCTGGGGAATTAAGGGATCTGGGCTGTGTCAGGCTGTGACTTGAGGTTGATGGAGAACTATCTGTGAAGTATTTGGGGCAGGTTAACGTTCTGAGTCAAAATCACTGATGAAAAATAGTTTTTCATTCAAAATCTGATGCTTCAAACATCAGATCACAAAAAACAGTGTCACTGTTTTTTGTTTTTTGTTTTTAAGATTTTTTTTTTTTTTTTTTTTTTTGACAGGGAGGAGAGAGATCACAAGCAGGCAGAGAGGCAGGCAGAGAGAGGGGAAAGCAGGCTCCCTGCTGAGCAGAGAGCCCTATGTGGGGCTCGATCCCAGGACCCTGAGATCATGATCTGAGCTGAAGGCAGAGGCTTTAACCCACTGAGCCACCCAGGAGCCCCACGTGTCACTGTTTTATCCAAATTTTCAAACTAAGGTTTTGATAACATCAAATGTTAGGTAAGGGTGGTGAGCGGTCACTACGGTTTCAAAGACACCAAATCTAATTCCCCCACTACCTTGTTAGGATACAAAAGACATCCTCCAGTACCTTTTTCTCTGCATTAAATCATTACAATGAGAGGTCAGTTGACCTTTGTTCCTTGGATTATTTTGACATTATTCAAAGAGCCTCCAGTGTGCATTTCACAGAGCCCAGGTGCTGGGCCACCCTTGAACATGGGTCCCCAGACCTGACTGTCAAATTCAGCAATTATTTTCTCTCTCTCTGCAGCTGTGCTCAGAAGACTGCTTTTGTGGACCACCAGGAATTTCCTGTGATAGAATATCAGAAAGCTACTGGTGACTCGGAGGAGGTGACTTCACAGGGCAAAAGTTCCCTTTCTACAATAAACATTCTCAGTGTGGCCATGTAGGAGACTTCCTACACAGACCCCACACCTATGAGCCACTTGTCTTCTTGACACCAAATAGGCAGAGAAAGAAACAGAACCATTTGCAAGAGATTATCTGTTTCTTAAAGTGAACTTGCCTACATTTTCCTAGTATATCAGCATCATCATAAAAAGTGGTGAAGAGAAAGTCCACCTAGAAAGACTTTTAAGAGAAGATGAGTTTTATAGAGCAAACAAGCAAGCCAGTTCACAGTTCTAAGTGAGGGATGGAGGCTTGTCAAATGACTCGAAGGCACTTCAGCATCTTGAAGGGGGAGGAGCAGGGCACTTTCCTGGCACACTGACCAGCCTTATGCCCCACAGGAGGCCTGGGAGCGGCAGGGGAATGACTGATGCCATATTCCAAGAAATCTACCTCTCCAACAGCCATCACAAAAGCCACCATCCAGAACAGAGTTACTAAAGATGGAAGCCAGACATGCTTGGTCAGAGCAGGTGCATACCTAAGACCTATGGATCTTCTATACATCTGGGGAAACAGTGGTCCAAGGGAAGGGGCAACCAGGCATCTTCCACACCAAGAGGCATCCCTGAAAGCCAGGCTTCCTTAACATTTCCTCTTCTATCTCTCAAGTACTGCACTCCTTAACTTACCCTTTGAGACGCATTTCCACCCATCAAAATCTCCTTCTCAGGAGCTGTTAGTATTATCCCTGGTAAATGAGAAAAACTTGCTTGCTGGCATGGTAGAGGATGGATCCATCAAAAGCTGAAGGTGAGACACTTGAGTGGCTCAGTCAGTTAAGCATCTGCCTTTGGCTCAGGTCATGATCCCGGGGTCCTGGGATCAAGCCCCGATTTGGGCTCCCCACTAAGTGGGCTCTGTGCTCAGCGGGAAGTCTGCTTCTCCTTCTCCGCTGCCCCTCCCTCTCCATGCTAGCTCTCAAATAAATAAATAAAATCTTAAAAAAATAAATAAAGGCTGAAGGTGAACTTCAGCCCTTTGGAGGATCTTTTACAACAATCTGTATTCTTAGCAAGGATGCTTGCCTTCACACTAGGTTGCTTCCAGCTAGTTGACAGGGTTGACTTCCCACCTTCGCTCATTTCCAGTGGTTACTATTTCCCGTTCATATGATTAGTCTCCTCAGGTAGATAATATAAGCGCCTCTCCTCTTTGTAAAATAGGACTTCGTGGTTTGATCAGTTCGTGTTTTCCTAGGCATGCTCACACGACAAAACCGGGCTTTCTGTGAAAGGGTGATAGGAGTGGGCTGATTGCAGATGGAGCGACCAACCACCCTGACCACCTCCCCCAATTCCTGTCCCCAGCATCCCCAAGACCCCATCGCCCTCAAGGGATGAGGAGAGGGCCAGTCCAATCCTTTTATCTTCATGGGGCTAGATTCATCAGTTCTCCTGAAGGTTCTAAGTAGAAGAGAAGAACTTCATCCATTCCTTTATTTTCCCCTTGTTTCTGTATGAAGTGGAATCTTGTGTACCTCTTACCCCTTTTCTGAGGCAAAATACAGTTTGCTTTTGATGTCACTTCCACCGCCTCCTTGAAAGGATTCGACAGCAACTGCCTTCCAGACCACAAGTGTGGGTGACCCAGGCTCCCCATGACCACCATGCCTGGTCATCATGGTCGAGCCAACGTCGTGGGCTGGGGGCACCTCTGCCTGGGTATGGGGACTCTAGGGACATGGTCCAGGAAAAGGAGCTCACTGGTACAGGCACGACAGGACTCCAGACTCCATCTGTATCCAAGGGGGCTGCTTAAATCTTCAGAGGTTTCTCTGGGAGCCATCCCCACATTCAGTAAGCCCCCCAGGCAGAACTGTCTCTGGTAAGGGAACAAAGGACATATTGTAAGGTGTGGAGAAGGGGGCAAAGAGGCACACCAGTCTCCCCACTTCTCAGAAGCTACTTAAGCCACTCTCAGAGACTGCTTTGTCCTGAAACACAGGCTCCTGTCCAGTTCTGCGGAGGCTCCGTTCCTGAGCTGCCCCTCCATTTCTTACTGCTGTTTCTCCTTTCCCAGGATGCCTGGGTTCAACCTTGACTTTCATCCATTGTTTTGCTTCCTTCTAGCCCATCTCCTAACCCATGGCTGAACCACTGCAAATAACCATTTACAAACACATTTGTTTAAGTATAATAAACTGGCCTGACTTCTCCTCTATAGAATATGCAGGAAGGATATATACAATGGGACCCAGACAGAGACTAGGCCTGGAAGACTGAAGGAGGAACTAGGAGTGATGTAATCCAGATTCAGGGCAGACGGCCCCTCCCCCTCTGTGACAGACAACAAGGTGCACTATCTCACCAGCCCTCAGCCGTCTCCCTCATTTGTAAACTAACAGTGTATAATCAGAGGATGTGTCAGGCCTCAGGCTCTAAAATTCCAGGTCAATAAGATGATTTCTAAGCACTTACCTAGTACCAGGCACAAAATGGCCCAGATCCCTAGCACCCTAAGCATGAGCTTAGCGTAATGGGAAGGGCTGATATCAAACAAATAATTATAAATAATTATAATACAAATAATTACAAATAATTATAAACAATAAACCTACACGTGTCTAAATTATTACCAAAGAAAACTGAAAATGCTCTGAAGGCAAATAATCTCTGGATATTGTGATGGCATAAATTTTTGCAACTACCCCGTAGCACTCACTTGATTAAGGAAATGGCATCAATGTGTATGTAAATCAATGTAAAGGAAATGTGCAGAAAATCCCAAGTTTCAGTGGGAAATATGGAAGGCCTAATGATACTACCAAGACCAGAACTTGAAGAAAAAAAGGTAAAAGCGAAGGAGCTCATTTAGGTTCTTACTCCCCATGCCCACAGGCCCCGTTCATTCTCAACAAACTGAAGCCCCTGGGCACGGTCACTTTGTGGTGAAATGGGGTGACATCTACAGGGGACCTTTTAAAGGGCATAGTCATCACCAAAGAAACTGACCGTGGCTGATTAAAACGGAAAGACACACACTGAATTGCTCAGTGTGGAGGCTAAAGAACTGGGTTCAGAAAACGGGCAGGAACAAAGGCAAGCCAGGCCGGAGGAGTCCAGCCAAAATCACAGCACAGAACCAGAGCAAGGTGGATCATGAGCACGTACCTCGGGAGTTCAGGGTTCAGATCCTGAAAACAGACTCTTTTGTTCGCATCCTATCACCAACTAGCTGTGCAACCTTGAGTAAATTGTGTAACCTCTCTGTGCCTCAATTCCTCATCTGTAAAATTAAACTAAAAAATTCCAGGGGCACCTGGGTGGCTCAGTCGGTTAAGTGACTGACTCTTGATTTCAGCTCAGGTCACGACCTCAGGGTCATGAGCTTGAGACCCAGGTCTGGCTCTGTGCTCAGAGGAGTGTGTGCTTGAAGATTCTCTCTCTCCCTCTCCCTCTGCCCCTCCCTACACCCACCCCAGCATGTTTGCACTCTCCTTCTCCGAGGTTTGGCACTACTGCTTTCTTGACCTTAGCAAAGGTGTCAAGAGGCTTTCAGAATGCACACACAGTCCTTTCCTCCAGGACTTTATTGCCTGAATCACTGAGGGTCTGTGGGCATCCTCTTATGCCACATAAGACAAGTAGGTGTGTGCAGTGAGAGGTGAGTAACGACCACCAGCAGGCATGACCTGAAGTCCCACCCCACTCATGATGCCTCAGAACCCATAAGCGACAGCCGACAGTCCTCCCCAGGAGGCTGCTGTGAAGCTTGTGTTCATTTCCATGAAGAACTTAGCCCTGGTCCAGCATGTTGTCAGCACTTCACAAATGTCAGTTATTTTCTACCTTTGAGAAATACCTGTAGCAGGGAGACTGGGTGGCTCAGTCGGTTAAGCATCTGCCTTCAGCTCCGGTCTTGATCCCAGGGTCTCAGGACTGAGCTCTGAGTTGGGCTCCTTGTTCAGTGGGGAGTCTGCTTCTCCCTCTGCCTCTGCTTCTCCCCTTACTTGTGCTCTCTCACTCCCTCTGTATGTTTCTCAAATAAATAAATTAAATTAATTGTAGCAAATTAAGACTGTTTTATAAAGGTGTACCTCTTTTTTATCCTCCAGGGCACCTGGAGGATACCATAAAATGATCCACTTTCCCATTTGCATGCTTTCAAAAGAAATTTGTAAGGGAATCAGTGACTATCAGGAAGGGGATGGATAAGTGAAACAGATTTTCTTTTTTTTAATATTTTATTTATTTATTTGAGAGAGAGAGAGAGAGAGCACAGAGGGAGAGGGACAAGCAGACTCCCCACTGAGCAGGGAGCTTGATGCGGGGCTTTGTCCCAAGACCCAGAGATCATTACCTGATCATTACCTGATTACACTTAATCAACCAAGCCACCCAGACACCCCTGAAACAGATTTTCTTTAGTTCTGCCAGAAAGCCTGAGATCTGCTCTCCTCTTGATGACAATTAAATGTGTTTAGCCACTTAGCTAGGATTCAGACCAGCTCAAAGGGCTGGTGGCAACGAGGGAAGGACATTCCTTATGGTTCAGTGCAAGCGTCTAAATAGCTTTTTTTCTCATCTCTATTTAAACTTAGCTCATTAGTATATAGTGTACTTGGGAACCCCAAACAGCCTCATTGGTTTTCTTTTGTGTTACAAGACTTGGAACACTGAATTCTATTTCTGGCCATGAGACCTAATACACCTTTCTCACCCAGCAAGAGCTGGGGGTGGTGAGGGTGGGGGAGGATGGAAAAGGTTCTGACTGTGGAGGACCCAGTTCTGACCACGTGCACATGCATTGTCGGAGAGCAGGCAGGAGACAGTGGGGGGGGGGGGGGCGCAGGGGTGAGGTCAGCTGGCTGATGGGGTTACTTGGCACCACTGGAAAAGCTTTTATTTCACAATCCTTCTTTTAAAAAAAAAAAAAAAAGGACATTTTAAAAACCATCAATCCCATTCCCTTGCATTTGCTTTTGGTGCAATTTGGTATTTCTAAGGAAAATAATTGAAGAATATCTTGAATCTTGATGTGACAATTCATTGGCTCCAGGGACCAAAATCCTTCTCTCCTTGGTTTTATCTGTATAATGAAAATAAATAGGTTAGGTCTGGGGGGCAGGCGCACAGAAAAACAGAAGTAGTTGGGAGCCCTTGCCTTCTGTCTGCATTTATAGGCCAGCATGCAGGCTCCTAGTGTTAGAACACCATTTCTAGCTTAGTATATGGCTTTGAGCAACAAGCATGGCTGTTTTTTATCCTGGCAAATACTCTAAAACCCTGTGCCAAAACACAGCCTCAGCAACAGTGACAGAGAGAATCCAGCTCTACACAGTATCACCAACACTGGATTCTTTGAGGATTGTTCCCTCATTGATAAGGTTATGGAGGTTTCAGACTTACGAACTTCTCTGAATTTCTCATTTCTCTCTCAGTTGGCTTCATGAAAGGACAGTCATGTGCCCTTTACCATAGTAACTTAGGAGATGAATATCCATGCTAACTGACTGGGCGGGGCAGGGGGGAGCACAAACCAATAAACCAATATGACCGACAAGATTCTCTGAAAGTTCCACGTGCACTGAGGCCCAACACAGGCTGGGAATCTCTTCCCAAGAAGCCTACTCCTCAAGTCTGGAGGCAGAGAAGACAAAAGTGCCTCAAAGAGCAACCACAGGGTTTCAGCCTTCCTAAAAAAGTAGTGCAGCCCTCACTGCGTGAAGACTGAAGCCAAGCTAGTATGGCCCTTGGTAATGTGCTGTGTGGCCCCCAAAGGGGTAGAGGGTGGGGTAGGGGGAGTGCTGGGTGAGCCGCTATTACAAGCTCTCTTTTTGGTCGCTTAGCCTAGCCTTGGAGTTCCCTGTGGCTGGCAAGCCTGAAGTTTCAATTTATAGATTTCTTTGTTTATTCTTAAGGAAAGAAGCAGGAAGTTCATTTTTACCGGTGACCTTGACTAGATGTCTTTGATGATGCGGTTTAATGGGTTAAAGGTTCATCAGAGTTTATTTATGTCATTATAAAATGACGCCATCCTTGCTTTTATATTTTTTTCACATTTAATGAGTGTACTTCTTGTAATAAGTTGTACCACACCATGCACATACACACACACACACACACACACTTTAAAACAAAATTTTTTCCATTTACTTTTTTTTTTTAAGATTTTATTTATTTATTTGACAGAGAGAAATCACAAGGTGGGGGGAGCAGGCTCTCTGCTAAGCAGAGTGCCTGATGCGGGGCACAATCCCAGGACCCTGAGATCAGGACCTGAGCCTAAGGCAGAGGCTTTAACCCACTGAGCCACCCAGGTGCCCCAAATTTACTTTTTTTTAGTTTTTAGTTTTTTAGGGTTTTTTTTGGGGAGGGTTCTGTTTATTCATTTTTATCACAGCTCTGTCCCAACCTATGGTACAAATAGCGTCATACTGTTTTAAAATATTTGCCGAAACTTTCAAAACAATCATTGTTTTAGGCTTTCTAAAGTGTTTTAGACTTGATAGAGAATGTTTAAAATATGTCCTCTCCATGGTCATTCATCATTATCCTATATAATATCTTTTGTATCATCTTTGTTTTGTCTTCGTTTAAAGACCAAAATGTTATTCCAAAGCGGGGGGGGGGGGGGGGGGGGGGGGGAGAGGGGGGATGCAGAAACAACTTACAGGGGCAGTTCTTAATTCACCCTTTAGAAGGCGTAAGAATGGGGAGGGAGACACACCATAAGAGACTCCTAGAC
>JAQQSY010005588.1:0-11571 GCA_028646535.1 Procyon lotor | reverse complement strand
GAGAAGGAAAGGAAGGGTGAATGCGGGGGAAACTGGAGGGGATGATGAACCATGAGAAACTGTGGACACTGAGCAATAAACTGAGGGTTTTGGAGGGGAGAGGATGGGGGGTTGGGTGAGCCTGGTGGCGGGTATTGAGGAGGGCATGTATTGCATGGAGCACTGGGTGTGGTGCATGAACAATTAATCTTGTAACACTAAAAAATAAAATTAAAATATTTGGGAAAAAAATAAATAAAGTAATTGGAAGGGTGAATTTGGGTAAATCAGAGGGGGAGTCGAAACATAAGAGACTGTGGACTCAGAAACAAACTGAGGGTTTTGGAGGAGAGAGGGGTGGCAGGCTGGATGAATCTGGTGGTGGGTATGGAGGAGGGCACATATTGTTGGAGCACTGGGTATGGTTCATGATCAATGATTCTTAGAACATTGAAAAAAATAAGATAAAATTTAAAAAAGAAAAAATAAAGTATTTATAGGTATAGACTTACTGTTATGATTTTTGTTATTTTCTGCCTGCTCTCTAATTCCTTTCTTCATCTCTTCCTTTGTGATGTGGTATTTTTCTGTTGTGATATAGTGAGATTCCTTTCCCTTAATCTTCTATGTATCTACTATAGGGTTTTGCTTTGTGGTAATAATGAGGTTTACATTAAACATCTTATATTTATAACAGTTTATCTTAAGCTGATAATAAGTTAACTTTGCATGCATACCAAAGCTCTTCATTTTTACTTCCCTCCACCTACATTTTATGTTTTTTTTTGTTTCTTTTTAATGTTCAATTAGCCAACATATAGTATATCATTAGTTTTGACATAGTGTTCTATGATTCTTTAGTCACGTATAAATTTGAGGTCATAATTTGCATTTTTCTTGTGTATCTATGAAGAAATTATTGTAGTTAATTTTAAATACTTTTGTCTTTAACCTTCAAACTAAATTTATAGTTGATTTACCTGTCACCATTACACCATCAGAGTATTCTGAGATTAACTAGTGTATTTACATTGCCAGTAAGATTTATACTTTCTTATGTCTTCCCATTACTAACTAGCATCCTTTCATTTTAGCTTGAAGAAGTCCATTTAAGTAAGATCTCTTGTAAGGCCTGTGTAGTGATGTAGAATTCCAGCCGTGCCTTATGTGGAATTCTTAAAATTTGGAGTGCTAGATGTTGAGTACAAACCATTTCCTTCTCAGGGAGTATCCGAATTTGAGCTCCTCTGCAAATCTGTGTTATTTTTGCATGGGTGGGACTTATGGTGAGAGTGTACATAAGCCTTTCCTGCCCATTTCACTGTGTGTGTTTCCTAATTCATCTGATGTGTAGAAGTCACTCAGCTAGTTTCTGCATTTATTTCAAAGATATTTGTTCCATGTATAGCTGTAGATTCAATGCATCCATGGGAGGAGGTGAGTTCAGGAGCCTCCTATGATACCATCTTGGACCAGAACTCCTCTCTAGACCAAGATTTAGTCAGACTTACCAAGAAAAAAATTTATTTTTAGTAAATTGTACAAAAAATTTAAAGAAAAATTAATACCAACTCTTCTCAAACTCTTCCAAAAGTAGAAGAGGGAACACTTCCAAAATCATTTCACAAGCTCAGCATTACCTTGATACCAAAACCAGACAAGAACACTACAAGAAAACAAAATTATAGGCCATTATCCCTGATGGACATATATGCAAAAATCCTCAAGAAAATATTAGCAAACCAAATTCAAAAATACATTCAAAGAATCATGTACCATAGTCAAGTAGGATTTATTCCAGGGATGCAAGGGTGGTTCAGCATCTGCAAATCTATCAATATGAGACACAATGTTAAGAAAACAAAGGGTAAAAATTATATGATCATCTCAAAAGATGCAGAAAATGTATTTTACAAAGTTCAACATTTCATGATAAAAACTCTCAACACACTGGGTATAGGGGTAATGCACCTCAACATAATAAAGGCCACATATGACAAACTCACAGCTAATTTCATTCTCAGTGGTGAAAAGCTGAAAGTTTTTCCTTTAAGAACAGGAACAAGACAAGGATGTTCACTCTCACCACTTTTATTCAACATGGTAGTGGCAATCCTAGCCAAAGCAATTAGATAAGAAAAATACATAATAGGCATCTGAATTGGGAAAAAAAAAAAACAGCAAACAGTCACTATTTGCAGACGATATAATTTTGTACATGGAACACCTAAAGACTCCATGAAAAACTGTTAAAAATAATGAATAAATTAGTAAGTTTGCAGGACACAAAATCAATAAACCAAAAACCAGTTGTGCTTGTACACACCAATAACAGATTACCAGAAGAAAAATTAAGAAAATAACCACATTTACAATCACAAAGAATAAAATACTTAGGAATAAATTATTTATTTATTTTTTCCTTCCAAATATGTTTATTTTTTTCAGTGTTCCACCACACCCAGTGCTCCATGCAATACATGCCCTCCTCAATACCCACCACCAGGCTTGCCCAACGCCCACCCCCTCCCCTCCAAAACCCTCAGTTTGTTGCTCATAGTCCACGGTCTCTCATGGTTCATTTCCCCCTCTGATTTCCCCCCATTCCCCTTTCCCTTTCTTTTCACAATACCCTCCATGTTTTTCCTTATGTTCCACACGTAAGTGAGACCATAAGAGAATTGGCTCTCTCGGCTTGACTTATTTAACTCAGCAAAATCTTTTGTATCAACATGGATGGGACTAGAAGAGATTGTGCTGGTTGTCTGTTTGCTTTGTTGATGGTTTCCTTTGCTGTGAAAAAGCTTTGGTGTAGTCCCAATTGTTTCCCTTTTGTTTCCTTTGCCAAAGGAGACATATCTAGATGAAAATGATTAAAGATGACACAAAGAAATGAAAAGGTGCATTGGAAGAACCAATATTGTTAAAATGTCCAAACTACCCAAAGAAATCTACAGATTTAATGCAATCCCTATCAAAATATCAACAATATTTTTTGGGAACTAAAACAAATAATCCCTAAAATTTACGGAACCACAAAAGGCCTTAAATAGGCAAAGCAAACCTGAAAAACAAGAACAAAACTGGAGGTATCACAATCTCAGATTTCAAAATATATTACAAAGCTATTCATTTGTTTTGGTTCTTAAATTCCACACATGAGTGAATCCTATGGTATCTGTCTTTCTCTGTCTGACTTATTTCACTTAGCATTATACTTTGTAGGTCTATCCATAGTTGTTGCATTGGTGAGCCACTGTGGAAAATAATATGGGGGTTTCTCAAAAAATTAAAAATAGGGGGCGCTTGGGTGGCTCAGTGGGTTAAAGCCTCTGCCTTGGGCTCAGGTCATGGTCTCAGGGTCCTGGGATCGAGCCCCACATCGGGCTCTCTGCTCAGTGGGGAGCCTGCTTCCCCCTCTCTCTGCCTGCCTCTCAGCCTACTTGTGATCTCTCTCTGTCAAATAAATAAATAAAATCTTTAAAAAAAATAAAAATAGAATTGCCAAATGATCCAGTAATTCCACTACTGGGTATTTACCTCCCAAAAATGAAAATACAAATTCAAAAAGATATAAGCACCCCTATGTTTATTGCAGTATTTACAACAGTCAAGATATGGAAGTATCCATATATATGGATGAGTGGTTAAGGAAGATGTGGTACGGGGCGCCTGGGTGGCTCAGTCGGCTAAGCGTCTGCCTTCGGCTTGGGTCATGATCCCAGGGTCCTGGGCTCAAGCTCCACAACGGGCTCTCTGCTCAGAGAGAAACCTGCTGTACCTCTCCCACTTCCCTGCTTGTGTTCCCTCTCACTGTGTCTCTCTCTGTCAAACAAATAAATAAAATAATGTCGGACAAAGAAACTTCTAACTGTAAACAGTAGAAGCTAAAATTGAGAAATTATTCCACCAGATAGTCATAAAAATATTTTTAAAAATCTAAGAAGGAGGAGGAGGAGGAGAAGTACTATTGATATATATGGCTGAATACTGCTCAGTCATAAAAAGATTGAAATCTTGACATTTGTAACAACATGGACAGCTGTAGAGGGTATAATGCCAAGTGAAATAAGTCAGAGAAAGAAAAATACTATATGATTTCACTCATATGTGGAATTTAAGAAACAAAACAAAAAAAGAGAAAAAGGAAAAAATAGACTCTTAAATATAGAGAACAAACTGATGGTTACAGAGGGGAGGAGGTTGGGTGATGCCCGAAATAGGTGATGGGGATTAAGAGTACACGTATTATTATGAGCTCTGAATCATGTATACGGTTGTTGAATTATTATCTCAAACACCTGAAAATAACATAACACTGTATGTTCATTATACTTAAAAAAACACCTCAATGGCATTTTTTACAAAAATAGAAAAACAATTTTAAAATTCGTAGGGAACTACAAATGACCAATGAATAGCCAAATCAACCTTAAAGGAAAAACGAAAAAAGAAAAACAAAGCTGGAAGTATTGCACTTTCTTATTTCACAATGTATCATAATCAATCAAAACAGTATGATGTCAGCATACAGACGGATACACAGATCAATGACCAGGGTAGAGAGCCAAGATATAAATCCATTTCTGCATGTTTAATTGATCTTTGCCATTTCGTACAAGAATACATACTAAAGAAAGTACAGTTTCTCCAACAAATGATGCTGGAAAAATTAGATATCCACATGCAAAAGAATGAAATTAGGCTCTTATTTTGTACCAAACTCAAAATGGATTAAAGTCTTAAACATAGGACCCCAGTCTGTAAAAATCCTAAAAGAAAACACAAGAAGCTTCACGTTGTTTGTCTTGGAACATGAACAGAACAAAAAACAAACAAGTGGGACTCTAGCAAATGAAAAAGCTTCTTCCCAGAAAAGGAAACATTCAATAGCATGAAAAAGCAACCTATGGAAAAGGAGAAAATATTTGCAAACCATATATCTGATGAGGGATTAATCTCCACATGTAAGCAATTCCTACAACTCCAAATTTAAAGAATAAAAACTAAGGACTCAATTAAAAATGGGCTAAGGACATGAACAGACATTTCTCTGAAGAAGAAATACAAATGGCCAACAGACATGTAACAGGAATGCTCAGCATCACTCAACATCAGGGAAATGCGAATCAAAATGGGGGACCACTTTAGGATGTCTGCTATAAAAAGAAAACAGGGGCGCCTGGGTGGCTCAGTCGGTTACACATGTGACTTCGGCTCCGGTCATGGTCTCCGCATCCTGGGACCGACCCCATGTCCAGCTCCCCATTCAGCAAGGAGTCTGCTTGTCCCTCTCCCCCGGCCTGCCCCTCCCCCTGCTCATGTGCTGCCTGCCTCTGACAAATAAATAAATAAAATCTTAAAAAAAAAAAAAAAAGGAAAACACACACAGGCAAGGGTGTGGGGAAATTGGAAAAGATGCACAGTTGGTGGGAGTGCAAAATAGTGCAGCTGCTGAAGAAAAAGTAGAGAAGTTTTTCAACAAATTAAAAACCACTGTAGGAACCAGGAATCCCATTTGCGGTGAGTATGGAAGAACTTGAATCAGCATGTGGAAGAGGTGTCCGCTCTCCCCGGCTCCGCGCAGCACTGCGCATGGTGGCCAAGATGTGGGGGGGGACTCGGTCGGCCACGGACCTCGGTGTAGCCACACGGCGGGGTACTTATTATTGGGCATTGAGGAGAAGGACATGTGGTAACACATGAGGACATGGAGGGACCTTGAGGACATTATGCTACGTGAAATAAGCCAGTCACAGAAAGACAAAAACCGTACCCTTCCATGTGGACGAGTTACCCAAAATAGTCGGGTCCCCAGAGTCAAACAGGGGAATGGCGGTTGGCAGGGGCGGGCTGGTGGGGCTGTTAGCTCACAGGTATGAGTCTCAGTCCAACAAGAGGGATAAACTTTAGAGATGTGCTGGGCTCTGTACCTACAAACAACGATAGTATGCTGGGCCCTTAAAAATTTGTAAAGTAGAAAATCTTATGTTAAATGTTCTTTTCAGAATAATTTTTTTTTTTTAATGTACAACCCTAAATAGCCCTTCACGTAGGTAGATGAGTAAGTCCCGGTCCCCCATAGGACGGAACTCTGAAGATAACTGAAATAGAATGTCACTGGCTTAGAGAGGTGATGATTATACAGTATTCGGTAACGAGATTAAAACAATGCAGACACGGTGTGGGGTGCAATCGTAGTTTTGTAAAAGAAAAAACAAATTAAGTAAAAGACACAGGCACCCCCAAGCCACCTCCTCCCCTGACAGGTGTGGACGTGGAAACAGCAGACCTCCAACAGCTGGGACGGTGGTTGGGGTGAACCGAGGGGCATCCTCGCTGTGGGCAGCACTAAAACTGGAAGTCTTCAGACACAGGTTTGGTTTCATGACTCTGAGAAGCCACCTGCACCTGCACCTGGTCCCCCTCCGGGCACAGAAAGGTCTTCGGGGTGGTCTTCTCCCACTCATGGGTCAGGCTCTGCTCCAGGGAGGACCGACGGTAAGCACGGAGGGACCCAGAGAGGATTGTTTTTGTTGATAGATCCTTTCAACCCACAGAAGAATGGTGCAGCTAAGGTGGTGGTGGGAAGGGGCCGATGGACCAGCTCTGGGCCCAGGAGCTCACGCCGGCCGCCCTGGGAGGACAGTCCCCTGAGGGCCACAGGGTCTGCTCTTAGACTCTATGCTCCTCTTCTGCTCATCCCTCCGGGGCCCCAGGGACTTCCGGGCTTTGGTTCCAGCCCTGTAGGAGGTGGGGGGGATCAGAGGTTGGTGACAGGGCCCCAGGAGAACCAGGAGCCCCAGGCACTGCAGGGGCCAGAGCACAAACAAGCTCCCCTAATTGGCCATTCAAGGCTCCAAGTCCCAGCCGTGCGGGTGAGAGATCTTCCCAAGCAGAGTGACCCCGCGGTGCAGGTGCCTCTTTCTGCCTGGCTCATGCAACAAGACGTGGAAGCCGAGGTGAGCTGACACATCCTCTTCCCTGCCTCCACCAAGACCCAGGAGCTTCCCGTAGCCCGAGCATGGGGCACCCAGCCAGACTCTGCCTCCCTGCCCCCTCCCCACTCTCTCTTCATTGCATGGGAAGCCAGAGCAGAAAGAGGAGAGCTGAGAGTCCTCGGTGCCCACCTCATTATCCTCAGCACGGACGTGGGTCAGGAGCTGGGGAGACCGTGGGGGAGCAGGTGGGGCTGTGTGGTCTGGAAGGAGTCATGACCTCACCTGGAAGAGGTGAGGTCAAGGCGGCCACCACGCAGGGCTGCGAGGGACTGAAGGGCACGATGTGTCCAAGGGAGACACGGACTATGGTATGTAGTACGCACTCAGGGCTCGCCTCAGCAGCTGGTGACCAGCTCCTGCCCTGGCCAGCCCTGTCTTGAGCTTCAGGGTCATCTCAACGAAAGGGATAGGTTTTCGTTAGAATCAGAGGATCACAGCACCAGGCTCCTTCATGACCTTAAATGCATTTCTCAGGCTCAACTTGGTCCCAGCAGACTACTGCGCCCATGCTTCTAAGGCACATGCCCTCTGTGTGGGGGACGCAGACATAAAGTAGACCAAGTCCAGCTCTGGGGACCTCGTGGCTCTCCAGGAATGCAGACTTGAAAACAAACACCTGCCATGGGATGGGACACAGGCAGTGAGAGGGGGCACGGCCAGGCTGCTGATGGCACAGAGCAGGAAAGAGTCACATCAGAGCTGTGCTGGAGAGCGCAGGGGGAGACGAGAGAACTGGTCACACCCACGCGGTGGATGGGGGTACACAGGCATCCTGGGCAGAATGCAAGAATTGGGGAATCGCTGAGCATGATGCCCCCGGCTAGAGCCAAGTTCGCCCGGCAGGCCTGGAGCAAGACCCTCTGGGGCTCCCCTGTAGGCTCCCTCAGCTGATGGGGAAGCTCTCACTCATTTGCAGTAGGGAGCAATACGACCTGATCGGAGGGCTTGATGACTCCGCTCAGGGAGCTCTGTGTGGGGAACCAAGGAGGGAACGGACAGGCTGGAGCTCATTATCAAACCATGGCGGCCGTTCAGACAAGAGGCGAGAAGGGCCAGGAGTTGACAGGAGGGGCAGAGGCAGGGACAGTGAATGGAGATGGGCAGGATACAGCCCAGGAAGGGCAGAGAGGGGATGGGCAGGATCTAGGGGGGCTGGTGGTGGCGACATCCTCCACCTGGACGTGAGCGAGCAGTTTTGAACAGGATGACTTGGGTTATGATGGGATCACCAGCTGCCATTTGGAAAGCTGGGCTCTGAGAGTGAGAGACGAGTCGGTCGCAGTGCACAGACCAGCTCCCTGAACCAGCGGCCCATCCCTGTCTGCTCTGTCTAGTACTCCGCCAGACAGAGGCACCACAATTCCCCTGTGCAGCTTCCCATCTGCAGCTACGGTGATTAACGCTGAGGACAACAGTCTCCTCCTGGTCTCCTTGTGCATGTGTGTGCACTTCTGTTGGGGGAATACCTTCCAGAGGGAAAGTGAATCACAGGGAAGGCCAGGTGTCTTCAATGTCGGTGGAAAATGCCGAACTTCTTGTTCTAATTTACACTCCCTTCGAGTTGCTCCTGTCCTCGACACACTGGTCACTGCTGGTCTGCTTCACTGTCGACGTCTCAGTGGGTGTGCACGAGCACCTGACCAACGTGTGAGCTCGCTCTCTCCTGATGACGGGCAGGGTTGTGTGCGTTGGACTCCTTCCCCTTGGGTGTTACTTCTATCAGTCTCTTGCCTGTATTTCCACTGAGTCCTTTCCCTTGTTTGTCTAAGGATTATTTCTATATTGTGCAGACAAGTCGTTTTTCCCTTCAGATACCACAAGTCTGTGGTTGTGGTACATGAAGGTATGTGGCCATATGAAAACCCACGCTGTCTGAAGGCTGTCTCGATTTTCATTTCATCATTCTCGATTTTCTCTCCCTATTTCAGCAACTGGGGAGGTGCTTTCCTGCCCTGGGGCCATGAGGGTCTTCTGTATTGTCTTCACTATTTTGCTTTCACATTTATTTTTTAATTTAAATTCAATTAGCCAACATACAGTACATCGTCAGTTTCAGATGTAGTGTTCAATAATTCATCAGTTGTGTCTAACACCTAGTGCTCATCACATCACATGCCCTCCCTAATGCCCATCACCCCTTCTGCATTCAGCCTGTGATTGTTTTTGTGTACAGTACGAGGTAAGAGCCAAATCTCACCATTTACAGATGATTTTCCCACTTTCCCACTGTTTGGCAAATTGGATGTCGCGATAAGCACAGGGTTGATTTCCAGGTTTCCTGTTCTGCTCCACCAGCAGACAGTCTCTCCTCTGCCGCCAACGCTGTTTCATTACTGCTACTTATGAGTCGCTATCTGGTAGCACAAATCCCCCCACGCTGTTTCTCTTCTCAAGAATGTCTTGGGCACACTTGGTTTTGCACATTTCAGTACACACTTTAGGATCAGCTTGTAAGATTCCACAAATGAAAATCACTGGGATCGCACTGACTCAGTTCAGTGTGGGGAGAATTGGCATTTATGCAATATTGAGCATTCCAGTTTGGGAACCTGGCACGGCCTGCCATGTTACTTAAGTCTACTTTGGTTTTGGGGGGGGTTTTTGCAAAAAAATGGGTAGTTGCAGGTTACTGAAATGGTAGCACTTTTGAATGGTCATTTGCTAGCTGTTTTCTGTTGGCCCGTGGAAATATTAATTTTATATTTGATGCTATACTTAGCAAGTCTTCTAAGATCACATATTGATGTTCATAATTTATCTGTAGCTTAACATGGATCTTCTATGTACACAATCATCCCATCTGTTACCAATGACAGTTTTTTAGTCTTTCTCCTTTTTTTATGTTATGTGTCACCGTACCGTACATTAGTTCTTGATGTCGTGTCCATGATTCATTGTTTGCGTATAACACCCAGTGCTCCATGCAATATGCCCTCCTCAGTACCCACCACTGGGCCAACTCAGCCCCCCACCCCCTTCCCTCTAAAACCCTCAGTTTGTTGCTCAGAGTGCACAGTCTCTCATGGTTCATCTCCCCCTCCGAATCCTCCCCCTTCATTTTTCCCTTCCTTCTCCCAATGCCCTCCATGCTATTCCTTATGCTCCACAAGTAAGTGAGACCATATGATAATTGGCTTCGTCTGCTTGACTTACTTCACTCGGCACAATCCCGTCCAGCCCCACCCATGTTGATGCAAATGGTGGGTGTTCATCCTTTCTGATGGTTGAGAAATATTCCATTGTATATATGGACCACATCTTCCTTTTTTTCCCCAAATACACTTATTTTATTTTCTCAGTGTTCCAAGACTCATTGTTCATGCACCACACCCAGGGCTCCATGCAATATGGACTGTATCTTCTTTATCCACTCGTTTGTTGAAGGGCCTCCTGGCTCTTTCCACAGTTTGGCGATTGTGGACATAGTTGCTGTTAAAATTGGGGTACATATGGCCCTTCTTTTCACTACATCTGTATCTTTGGGATAAATACCCGGCAATGCAGTTGCAGGGGCATAAGGTAGTTCTGTTTGTAATTTTTTGAGGACTCTCCACACTGTTTTCCAACGTGGCTGCACCAACTTGCATTCCCACTAACCCTAACCCTAACCCTGTTCTTTCTCTCTAAGCCTTATGATTACCATTCTCCACCTCACCTTTCTGTGCTGGCTGGCATGCCCAAACAATGTTGAATGGAAATGCCAAAAGTGGCAACTTTGTCTTGTTTTCATTTCAATGGAAAGGGTTCAATATTTCAACATGAAAGATGTGTGCTGTTAGCCTTTCATATCTACACTTTATCAGGGCCTCTTTAACCAGATATTGATTTTTTTCAAGTGCTTTTTCTGTATCTATTCAGATTATATGATTTTCCTCTTCTGTTACAGTGGTAAAGTACATTGATTTCAGAATATTAATCTTGCATTCCTGGAATACAGACAACTTGGGAGTGGACATATTATTTTTATATAATTACTTAATTAGATTTTGGTAAATTTGCTTATATGCTTATGGTTGAGAATAGCATACTTTTTTTATTATAATGTCTTTATCGCATTTTGGCTTTAACATGTGTGCTTCATAAAATAGCATGGAAAATTGCTTTTCCTTTTCCACTTTTCATTTCCTTTTTTTTTAATTTTATTTATTTATTTTTTACAGTGTTCCAAGATTAATTGTTCATGCACCACACCCAGTGCTCCATGCAGTACATGCCCTTCTCAGTACCCAACACCAGGCTCGCCCAACCCCCCACCCCAATCCCTCCAAAACCCTCAGTTTGTTGCTTATAGTCCACAGTCTCTCATGGTTCATCTCCCCCTCTGGTTTCCCCCCATTCACCTTTCCCTTCCTTCTCACGATGCCCTCCATGTTTTTCTTTACGCTCAGCACGTAAGTGGGACCATAAGGTAATTGGCTCTCTCTGCTTGACTTATTTCACTCCACGTAATCTCTTCCAGTCCCATCCATGTTGGTACAAAAGTTGGATATTCATCCTTTCTAATGGAGGCATAATATTCCATTGTATATATGTACCATATCTTCTTTTTTTTCCCCAAAAAATGTTTATTTTATTTTTTCAGTGTTACAAG
>JAQQSY010005587.1:0-11572 GCA_028646535.1 Procyon lotor | reverse complement strand
GGGGGCAGGAAAGTGCCAGATACAACGGATGGTTATGTCACAAGAACCCCATGTCTCATCATCTTCTTACCACTTTTCTGGGATCAAACCCAGGCTGACTTGACCAATTCTGCTCTCACCAGCTGCTGCCTGGGTGTAGGAAACCACAGAAAAGCATTTCTCACAAACATGAGCCACATATTTGGGGATCCTTTAGTGAGTGCAGGAGGCTGAACCGGAGTGGGTGCCTTGCTGTCTTGGGATTGTGATCACACAGCCAGTTCACGGCAGGACTGGAATTCCCACTTGGGTCTCCTGAGTCTCAGTGAAATGTTCTTTTTAGGGTGCCATGCTGGCTGCTCTTCCAAAGGTCTCGGAAGCTGGCTAAATGCCCCGAGCCTAGCTGGTTCTTCCTCAGTTTTGCAATGGTGCTGGGTCTCTAGGTGGTGAATGGGATCCCCGTGGTTGTAGATCGTGTGTTCCTAGACCAGGATGCTAAGCTCGCCATGCCCCCAGCCACCATTATTGCTTGCCCTTCTCACTTATGCCTGGGGTTCATATGACGTGCCCTTCCACTAGCCCCTTCTGGAATGCTGCTGCTTTGTCCCTTTTTGCTCTAGAAATGCCCACTTTTATGGCCAAACGGAGGCCCTTTGGGGGTCAGATCAATTGGACAATCTCTCTGGTTACCTGCCCTAATTTTCAGCTGGGTCTCCATCTGTCCAACCTTGAAAGCCAACACCATGGGACCTGATGTAAAGAAAAAGACATCAGCAGTACATCCAACCCAACATTTCAACAGATACTGAGCATCTATTATGTGCCAGATGCTGCTTTTGAGACAAAGGAATGAGGACCTCACAGATTTGGAAAACTACTCAATGCAATATGATAAAGTCCATAATAGAAATAAGTTCCAAGTGTTACGAGAACCCAGACGAAGGCAAAAATAACTCTGCCTGGGGCTCTGAGGCTGTTGCAGTGGTCTCGGGGAGAAATGCAGGCAATCTGAGCCATCTGGGAGCTGGAAATGGAGAGAAGCAGAAAATCTGAGTCATGAGGAAGGTGGGCTTCATCCTTAAAGACTGGCTGGAGGTGGAGGGGGGCAGGGTGGGCGGGGATGGCGAAGCCCAGCAGGGGGAAGACGGGAGCAGTAGGAGGGCTTGGCAACCCCTGCTTCCTAAGCCCATCTCAGCTGCACAAAGCACATTTTATCGGAATAAAGTCCACGCCAAGATTTGAAATGACCTCATTACTCCCTTCTCAGCCCATGGAAACCCACTCTTTCTGAGTCTAGCTCAAATCTCTCCTTCTCTGGGATGCCTTCCTTAAACCCAGAAGGACCTGTCCTTTCCTGTTTGGGGTCTCCCTGGTGCTGTGTTTATTTGCCAATGCTGGCACTGTTGCCTTGCCCTCTGGGCAAACCGCACACAGATACCATCTCTCTCTAGGGTCCTGGCTCTTGTTTCTTTCCTCTCCTCATGCCCCTCCCGTGCCCAGCACCACACCCAGCACAGAGCAGGATGAGTAAATGGGTGCTCCATGAAACCAAACTGCAGGGCTTCTGCTGAGCTATGCCAAGGAGCAGCAGACGTTTCTGGAGCCTTCCTCGGAAACTTCTAGAAGAAGCCAATTTGCAAGATACACGAGCCAGACAGCTACTCCTTTCTCTGATGCACAAACCAAAGCAAGTCTGGAGGAAAGAGCGTGACCCCCGCAGCTACCTCTCCAGATTGTCTTCCTCTAAGGGCTTCACTCTGAAGGGGACTGGCCCTTAAGTGAAGGTGACAGGCAGCCAGCTTTGGCCACCCTTGCACAGAGTCTCAGCCATATTTCTGGGGCAGGTGGAATTCACAGTCTGATCCAGGCATCAGGGGCAGCCCTGGGACAGTGTGGAGCAGTGAGGCTTGTCCTCCTGCACTCTTAACTTGGCTTCCCCCCGACCCCATCAGTGAGTGCCTGCCTCCCATCTCTGAGCCCCCATCTGCCACCATCAGCTTCCTATTTCCAGTGCCTGCAGAGCACGGATGGACAGCGCACCCCTCATTTATCATTCCTGCTCCTGCAGCCATCAAAGAATCTATCCTTGATCCTGGCTTTGAACTCGGCTCGTTGCATGGTGTTACCAGCCAGGCCATTCAGCAGAGTCTCGAAGCCTCCTTTCTGAAGCCAAGCCCTGCACTGGGCTCCCTACAAGAGTGGGAGGCTCTGCTGTGCCCACTGAGACGGAAGCACCCATTTCAGGGGCTGGCATGAGGTCTGTGTTCAGTGGATGCTTGTTGAATAAATGTTGGGTGCGTAAATGACAGTCCCTGTCCTGAGGCAGCCTAGGACCTGGCAGAAGAGACACTAGCTCGGGCCAGACTGCAGGATCTAAATACTAATTCTGCCACACTAATTCTGCTGGGTGACTTTGGTCTCTCTGTGCCTCAGTTGGTCCATGTGCAAATCCAGATAATCATGATGCTTGGCTCATAGGATTTCTGCAGGGATTAAATGAGTTGACGCTCGAAAGTGCTTAGCACAGTGCCTGGCACACAGCCAGTGCTCAGAGACCCATTGGGAAGGTGAAAACATGAAAAGATAAGTGAATGAATGCACGGATGAATGAATGAATTCTAACGTGTAGTACACAGCACTTGAGGAACATGGAGGATTCTGGAAGCTCAGCAGAGGGGTGGTATTTGATGGGCAGGGTTTCGCTGGGTTGAGCTGGGGACATGGTACTCCAGGCTGAGGGCACAGCCCAGGAGGATGCAGTGAGGTGGGGACATGGAGGAAAGTGTGGGGAGGAGGCGGCTCAGGCTGACTGGAAGAGAAAAGGGAACAGAGGGAGACAGTGCTGAAGGGACCGGCTGGGTCCAGGCCAATGGGGCCTTGAATGCTGGACTCGGAGCTTGACAAGCAACTTCAGCAAGGGGGAGGGAAAATAATGTCCAGAGCAGGAAGCAGATGATGCCCAGGGCATCTGAGAAAGAAGCAGACACCAGCCCTACCTCCCTTTTGCTTTACCCAGGCCTCATTCAAGCAAAGGTGCTCTGATGAGAAAGGTGCTCTGGGGAGAAAGCCCTCAACACCTTAACTGTTTGCTTACACATCAGTAAGCATCGCAGGATTTATTGGATCCTAGAGTATCTGTAAAGCATAGAATTTCAATGTCCATCTTCTCCTGCTCTCCCATTCTAAGGTAAGGAACTGAAGGCTCAGAGGAGCCAGGTGTCTTTGGACCACTGTCCCCTGGGATCTGAACATTTCCCTTTAATGCGAACTCAGTATCAACAAATCAAACCCATTTTATCAGCCATTCCAACACGGTTATAAAGAACTGCTTTTCATCTTCACTAGGCAAGGTGAAGTTACTGAATCCGACATGCTGTACCTAAAACTGATGGAGCCTATCTACAAGGCATGACATGGGACACTCATTTACTCATTCATTCATCCAGCAAGTGCTGATTGAGCATCTTCCCTGTGCTGGGCAATGTTGTGGCTTTCTGAAGCCGCATAACCTATGGAAAGGCCATGGGTTGGCCTCAGACTTCAGGCTAATTCCGGCCCTGCCTCTCCCAGCTGTGTATCTTTGGGAAAATCATGTCATTGCTCTGAGCCCTGGCCTTCTCACGACTAGAATGAGGGCCCAGTACAAAGCTCACAGTGTTCAGTATTAAACAGGACCACGAGGGTAAAGTGCCCTTCTCATGAGAGGAGGTCCTAATGCCGGGTCCCAGCCCAATGTGTGCTATAAGACACCTTGCTAGTGAACATTTTGTCACCACCCGCCTGAATGCCGAAGGAACTCCCAGGTTCTAGGGGACTTAATTGTTTTGCTCTGATAAATATCATGGGCCATAAAAGCTGACAGCAGCAACTGGCAGTCTGACATTTTGAGACGTCGCATCTCCTTGTGGAAGCAACCCTCGCTGCTCTGAGAGATGGAACTCAGCCCCTGCTGGGGGCAGAAGAGTGACAGCAGCGGGGAAGCCATGACTGATAAGACGCTGTCACCCTCCATCCCCCACCCTGCTCAAGTATTAGAACCCTTGGTTGAAACGACAAACAATTTCCTCCCCCAGAATTCATCAAAGACTTATGGGGATTTGGGGAATAAACAAGAGTGATGCTGAACCCAGCTGCAAATATATTCATGAAATCATAGGATTGGGACTCCTGCAGATCCTACTTTCTCCCTTCCTTTGGCCCCGTCATGTGTTAAAGCACTATAGTCCCAGCCGCAGGTATGGACCACTGACAGAATAGATGACCTTAGGCGAGACACTTAACCCACTGGGACCACAGTTTCTTCACCTGGGAATAAGAAATGTGTCTGGGTTTATTATGAGGATGAAATGATGTGGTGAGTTTTAAGTTTCTGTACTGGGAGAATCCTTGTGGCCAGAGTCCTTAACCCTGCCCTATGTTAGACTTACCTGGGAGCTATTTTAAAATACCTTCTCTTGGGTCTTGTCTGTTTTAATTGGTCTCACTGAATTGGTCTGCACTGGGGCATTATTTTTGATTGTTTATTAATTTGTTTTAAGACCTCGCAGGTGATAGAAACCTGCGTGAGGATCCTGACCTTGAGTCTCCCTACTCATTGAATGCTTTAGGCATAGGAATGACATGGTCATATTTATGTCTTTAAAAGATCACTCTAGGGGCAGTGTGGAGAATGGGTTCTGGCAGGTGCACGACTGAATTCAGGGAGACTGATTAGAGTCTTTCTATTGAATGTGTGGTCCATGGACCAGCAGCCTTGATCTCTCTTGTTAGAAGGAGGACTCATATATCCTACACTACTGCCATTGAGAGCTTGCATTTTTAACAAGATCCAGGTGATACCTGAGTGCATAGAATCTTGGGAAGGGCTGGGTTGGAAGACTATGCAAAGCAAAGGTCCAGGCTGGAGATATGATGACTCCACCCCAGGCAAGAGAGCAGAGAGTCAGAATGGGTGGATATCCACCTAACACAGGACAAAAAGATGGATAAGACATCACTTTTGGCCTTCAAAAATTTCCCAGCCTGTTACAGGAGATGAAACTGTTAAAAGAGACATGCTATTGTAGAAATATGATTACGTCTTAAGTAGATAGAAGGTTAAAAAGAGCTAATTCTTTTTTGGGGGGAATGGAGAAAATAGGAAACAGCAAAGGTCAAATTCGAATTGCCATTTGAGAGTTGGTTGGACATTGCCACATAAAGAAGGAGAGAGGGCATTCTGAGCAGAGGTAACAGCATGACAAGGGCATGGGAGGTTTTAAAGGGCAGGATCTGGGAAACAAGTAGTGACAGGTTCAATGAGATTAGAGCACAGAAAGAATGGTGAGAATCAAGGGGAGATGATAATGAAGAGACAGGGAGGTACGTTTTGAGGAGTCCTGTATGCTACGGGAGGGGTTTGGAGCTTGCCAAGGGCATGAGATGACTATATCCATGCCTTTAAGAGATCACTCCAGCAAAAAGAATAGAGAGATAATTACATCAAGGCAACAACATCATGAGGAAACTTGTCTGGGAGGCTGAAGAAAGAGTCCATGAGAGAAATCAAGACAGTTGAACCAGTGCCCCTGGCATGAAGAGGCAAAAACACTGGTGAACAACCTTTCAGAACCATGGACACATCCTTTTATTTCAGTCCTCCATTGCCAGAATATTTTATAAATATTTTATCCAATTGTTTTAAAAATAGCTACCACTTACGGAGTGTCAGGAAAATTGCATATATAATGCCTTTTAAGCCTAAATAACAGCTCTGAAAGGCAACAGTTGTTGGCCCTCTGTTGCTGGTGAAAAAAAAAATCACGTCTCCCTGAGGAATCACTTATCCAGGGTCACACAGCTGACAAGCAACACCGCCAGAACTCGATCCTGCTATTGACCACCACACTAAGTTACCCCCACCAAACATCCTCTAATTCTAAAATAATTTATTTTCCCATTTTTGTTAATTAAAAAAAAATATAGCTCTGGCCAGGAATTCTAATTGGCCATCCAGAACTGCCGGACTGTACTGCTTATATTTCTAGCCCCAACTAAATAAACTTGGCATTCCTTGCTACCTGGATTGCCTTACTGTGAGTAACTGCAGGGATATCTATGTATTTTGTTGTTGTTATTGTTGTTTTTTAATGTTGGGTTGGATTTCAACTGCCTTGAACCCTCCCTCAAGGACCGATAAGGAGCAGGGGTCTTTAGGTTGAGAACCAGGACATTGGAAGTTGAAGAAGGTATGGCATGGGAACAATGACACCCTTGACAAGTTTTCCCAAGTCTTCCCTTGGGAAGCTGGGAAAATACTCAGCCCTCTCACCTCTTTTCCCCATCTTGGGTCCTTTTTCTTCCATTTCCACAAAGTGAAGCCTGTGATTATTTTCAGTTCCAATATGAGCTTGTCACTGTGTGTGGAGTGGAAATAGGTTGGATGTCAAATAAATACCTGATAAAGTTCCAGCCTCTCAAAGGGGTCGGGGGGGGAGGTGTTCAGAGAAGTGCCAACACAAATGAAGATTCTATTATGGTATATTTCTGGACACTGTTTCTTTGGTCAGAGCTCAGGTCCTTGCTACCTACCCCTGGGATTTTGCAGCTATCTCTAAGTTCTCTCCCTTCATTGTGTTCTGCACACAGCATCAGACTGATATTCAGTAGAGCAACTCTAATGAAGTTACTCCCTGGCTTCAAGACCCTCAATGGCTCCTTACTGCTTCCCCATAGAGTTCACAGTCCTTAGCTCAGTGTGGAGGGACCTTCACAATTTAGCCACAGCCTGTCATTCTAACCTCATATCCTGCTGTGTCCCTCCACAAACATTATGGTCCAGCCACATGAGTCTGATTGCTATTCCACAAGTTTATTGCTTAGGAAGTGCAAATTGCCTTAGACTCACCTCCTTCTCAAGACAATCCCATAAGGCCAGTGACGGATAAGACAATAGCTTCCTGGACCACTGCTCAAGTTATTCACTGCTGCTGTACTCTCCTTTGCCCATATAGACACTTATATTAGTTATCTATTGCTGCATAACAAATTAACACAATGCTAGTAGTTTGAAACAATACATATTTACTACCTCGGTTTCTGTAGATCCAGAATCAGCACAGCTCAGCTGGGACCACTCCTGAGGACCTCTCACAAGACTGCAGTTAAGATGTTAACCCCAGCCGGGGCGCCTGGGTGGCTCAGTCGTTAAGCGTCTGCCTTCTGCTCAGGTCAAGATCCCAGTGTCCTGGGATAGAACCCCGCATCGGGCTCCTTGCTCGGCAGGAAGCCTGCTTCTCCCACTACCATTCCCTCTGCTTGTGTTCCCTCTCTCACTGTGTTTCTCTCTGTCAAATAAATAAAATCTTTAAAAAAAGAAAAAAAAAAAGATGTTAACCCCAGCTGCGGTCTAATCTGACGGCTCAACTGAAGAAGGGTCAGTCCACTTCCAAACCTGTTTACATGTTTGTTGACAGGATTCAGTTCCTTTAGGGATTTTGGAAGGAGGGCCTCAGCTGCTAGTTGACCAGAGATTGCCTCCAGTTCTCTGCCACATTGATCTCCCCAGTATGACATTTCATCTATATCATCAGTGAGGGGAATTGGCAATATGAAAGTCAGAATCTTTTATAATCTGATGATTACAGACAGAAACAACTTTCCCTCAGTGTTGTGGTATTCTATTCCCTAAAATCAAGCGGCTCAAGGGGAGGGCATTACACAAAGCTGTGGATTACCAGAGGGTGGGGAGTGCCAAGGGTTATCTTAGAAACTGCCCAGTACAATACTTGTTGAAAATCTATCATCCCTTCAAAACTTGAACCAAATCCTACCTCTCAGAGATCTTTCTACATGTATTGTTACATAATTCTCACTCAATTTGTAAGATCATCTCCCAATTGCTTTATTTGTCCTTCTGGAGGAACATGTACCTTAACGCCTATATCAATGACTGTCTTTACTACCTTTACAGGTCTCAGAGAGTGGGAATCATGTCTGTTTCTGCCTTTGTATTTCACACAGTCTACTTGAACAGAGGAGATGCTCAAAAAATGTTTGTTGAAGGGAAATGGCCAACTCTTCTGTTCCTTTAGAAATAGTTTTAGCCTCCAATATCAAGCATAGAAAATAATTCCTCAAGAAGGCATTAATCTTGGGTGATAAGGGAATATATACTTTTCTTAGATGTTACAAAATCCAGCAGTTGATAGGTTAAGAGATAGGAATTTACCAACTACTGGAGCAGAGAGAAACATTTCTTTGTAAACATTAATGTTGACCATATGTCAAAATCAACAAGTTAATAATAACAACAGTCATAAATAACATTTGCTTTGCTAAGAACTCTATGTTCATCTGCTTTAAACCATTTCTTCTCACAATAGTCCTACCACGTTGGTGTATTTATTCTCTCCATTCTATAGGTTAGAAAATTAAAACAAAAACGTAGATAAACTCCCCAAGATAACAGAGTCTGATTACAAAGGCTGTGCTCTTAACTATTCTCCTACATGCCTCCTATAAATAATTTCCTTTTCTGATTACTAGGAAAAAGTCTCTAATCTTATTATAGTAAACTTGGAACAGCATTGGGCTGGTTCTGAGGCATAGCTTTGCGAACAGTACTTTGATGTGCATATCAAGAGAGCTGGGTCTTTGATTCAGTTATGCCCCAAACTTGCAGTATAACCTTGGAAAAGTCACTTACCTTCCCAGAGTCCCAATTTTCTCATCTGGAAACAGAAACAAACTATTAAACACCTAAGGTTCAGTGCAGTTCTAACAGGGTGTAGGATTTCATATGAACCATTACAGGCACACTGGGGTGGCTCAGTCAGTTAAGCATCCTGACTCTTGATTTCAGCTCCGGTCATGATCTTAGGGTCGTGATATGGAGCCCCACATCAGATTCTGTGTTGAGCATGGAGCCTGCTTGAGATTCCCTCTCTCCCTCTTCCTCTGCCCCTCCCCCAACTCATTCTAGCTCTAATAAATAAATAAGTAAGTAAATTGAAATAAAATCTATTACTACTTTTGTCAAAAATCCTTCTTTTAAGACTTTTTACAGAGGGAGAACCATTTAAACTTACATTTCAAAACATCACCACGAAATAAAGAGAATAAGCTGCAGTTATGTAAGTTGGGACACTTTTTAAATGAGGCCTTTTTTAGAAAATCTTGTCAATAAGTCATAACGGACTGTGTTCTCTATTACAGACCCGGAGGTTCCATTACAGACCATTTAGAAAGATTAAAAAACACTCCGTCCAGGGGGACTTTGTTCTCAGAGCATCTAGGATATCACATTAAGCATCTGAAATACTCATTTTCAGTTCCTTGTGGTGCATTAATGAATCTACAAAGAACACACTTATTAACACCAACATATGCTGAGGGATAATGGACCTAATCCACATTTTCATCTGTCTTTCTCTGCCTGTGAATAAAGAGAACAGGAAAGTGAAAATGAAGTTGCTTCCTACTCAAGACTCTTATCTTCCTGGGTGTGTGGTAAGGGAGCATGTAGTGTAACAGATTGAACGCTGGTCTCAGGATCAAGTACGTGGGATTCAGCCCTGGCTACCATTCACCTTGCACAAATCACCTGATCCTCTCTGAGCCTCCATTTCTTCATTTTCATAATAGACCAGACGAGCAATTTTCAATAAGTACACACTAGAGCTAGAGGCATTTCTTGGTTGGTGCCTGTGGGGATGCTGTTGGGTGATAATTCAACTGATAATCAATGAAAGGACTTCTAAGCATTACATATATGAGATGGAGGGGCTGAGGGATAGGGAGAGAAAATCTCAAGCAGACTCTGTGCTGAACACATAACCTGAGGTGGGGCTCAATCTCATGACCCTGAGATCACTACCTGAGCTGAAATAGAATTGGAGGCTTAATTGACTGACCTACTGGGGCACCCTTAAGCATTATAGATTTTTATTAGAAAACCACTAGTCTGGTTGGGCTATAGAGTTTTTTCCAGCTACTTAGGTTTTGGAAGGGATAGAAAAAAATTCATTATATCTCAGTTAAATTTTTTTAAATATATAATTCAACTTTAAGAAATCGTGAAATAGGGGCGCCTGGGTGGCTCATTGGGTTAAAGCCTCTGCCTTCAGCTGGGGTTGTGATCTCAGGGTCCTGGGATAGAGCCCCACACCGGGCTCTCTGCTCAGCAGGGAGCCTGCTTTCCCCTCTCTCTCTCTGCCTGCCTCTCTGCCTACTTGTGATCTCTCTCTCTGTGTCAAAAAAAAAAAAAAAGAAAAAAGAAATCGTGAAATATATGTATTCTTTGCTGACTAAAATAATCCATGGATTGGTACCATATTGTCATATTGAGTTTCCCTGGGGCCTCCTAAGTATCAATGCCAAAATTCTTTGGGACAAATATTGTCAGATTGGAGTTAGAAGAAACCAGAAGAGATTCATTTAAAAGAGAAACTGAGGCTCAGGGGTCATGAAACAGAGTGGTCCAGGAATCAGGCTTTTAGGCTCCCAGGCACAATGCTCTGCTAACCCATGCTCTTTGCCTTGCCTTACTCCAGCCTATAACATCTCTATCCTGCACTGTAACTACCTGTAGGCATCATATCATTCTCCCGAAACTGTCAGATCCTGGAGGGTCAGAACTCTTCTACCACAACAACTTGTGGTGTGGGTTTCCTCCTGCCATCTTCTGATGGTGCTGCAGACATTCATCATCATCAGACAAAAAAGAGAAGACTTTATGAAGATAAATCATAGCTTCCTTTCCTTTAGTGAGAAACTCCCTAAACTGGAACCCTTCTCCAGAAATTATAGAATACACATACTGAGTTGTCATCTTCTGCAGAAAACAATGATTCTCCCAAGTTTTCCTGACTAGAGATTTAAATTGGGCTGTCCATCACCTTGATGCCAACCAACTTCTCCTATTCTGAGCCCCACATGCGGAGTCTGCATATGATCAAAATGTCTTCCCTACAAGGATGAGCAAGGCTAGGTTTTGTCACCTGGGCTATTCCCTTTAATTCAGTCATTTGTCAAACATGCAGCAAGAATTCATTGTGTGTCAGACACCATGGAAGGTATGGGTAGTGTAGAGACGAGGAGAGCATGGATCCTCCTTGCATTCATTTTTCATTGTTTTCAGAACAAATTATCAGAAACTTACTGGCCTAAAACAATACACACTTATCATCTCACAATTTTCTAAGGCCAGAAGTTGAACACTGGACTAAAAATCAAGTGTCAGCTGGGATGCATTCTTTTAGAGATTCTGGGATAGAATCCACTTTGCTTATTCCGGTTTTGACCTACTTGGTTCCTTATGGTTGTAGGACTGATGTCCCCATTTCCTTGCTGAACATCAACCGGGGGCCTCCCTTTGCTCCTAGAGCTTCTCTGAACTTTGCATAAAAATAAAAGGCCTAGCAACAGCATAAAAATAAAAGGCCCAAGTTGCAGGGAAGAAGTAAAATTCTCCCTATTTGCAGATGACATGAGACTGTATATAGAAATGACTACATAGAGAAATGATTAATGACTCCACCAAAAAAACTACTAGAACTAGTAAATGAATTCAGTAAAGTTACAGGATACAAAAACCAACCTAATACATTAATAA
>JAQQSY010005586.1:0-11572 GCA_028646535.1 Procyon lotor | reverse complement strand
CAGGGGCTGCCCCGTGGGTCCCAGGGACCATCCAGGACCATTAGGGAGAGAGGCTCACAGCCTGAAGGTTCCCCGGAGCCATGATGGCATCTCCCCGCCCAGGCTCTGCTCACAGGCCCCGCGTCCCCGGACAGGGCAGGTCGGCTGCTCCCCCAAGAGTGCTCAGCCACCCCAGCGCTGTCACAGCACCTGCAGGAAGGACCCACAGACACGCTCTCTGCTCTGCTTCTCCGGGGCTGGACTGTGTGATCGCCGATCTCCGTGACCTCCGGGGGAGCTACAGGCCTGTGAGCAGGGAGCACACACTGTCCCCTCCCATGTGGCAGGAGGGCCCGCCCCGTGGCCCGTCACTAGAGACCACAGGAGGCTCCTTTGTGCCCGCCTCCCTTAGAAGCTGCCCCAAGTGCACTGGATCCCATTCCACCCATGTCAGGAGGACCCCAAAGGTGGCATCTTCTAGAAGGGTCCCAACTCCACCCCATCAGGGAGCGCCCGACACTAACCCTCCAAAAGGCAGACCAGGCCTGGGTCTAAAGGAGCAACCCTTACAGCCATCTGGTCCACTCTTCCCCCCATTTTTCAGAGGGAAAACTGAGGCCCAAAAAGGAGAGGGGTTTCTTAGGGAGTCATTACAATCCGGGATAAGATGTCTCTTTTACCCTCCTCTTCTCACTGCTCCACCTCTTTCCTCCCCGCTTTTTTCTTGCTGTCTGTTACAGTACACATTACACGGGGACCGTACTGTGCTGCGATCACAAGGCCTCACGTGTCAGGCAGACCTGGTTCAAATCCCAACCCCGCCATCTCCTGGCCACACCATCCAATGGGGTCTCTGAGCCTCTCAGAGCCTCAGTCTCCCTGGAAACGGGGTGAATCCGAAAGCCTGCTTGATAGGAAGCGTCAGGGGAGGATTAAGCCAGGGAACTCAGAGGAAAGCCTGTGCTTGCCCTGCCCTTGTGGACAGAGCAGGGGCAAGGGGAGAGACACAGGCAGCCAGAACCCAGCCTCCCGACCCCTCCTCCGCAGTTACCGTGATGATGAAGCAATGATGAAAACCGACTGTGGGCTGGGCCCATCCTAGGTTGTGTTTAAAGAACAAGGGAATGTGGTTGTGGGGATGTCTGGACTCTGTATTCTGCAAAGCACTGCGGGCTCGACGCTCACCAGTCAGAGGTTTCTGGAAGACAAGCAGCATCTGGAGCTCTGTGCTCCGTGGCCGGCCTTTGGCTAGGCATGAATCCTTTTCTGCCCTGAGTGTGGGGACGGTCCTCCAGCAGCCACTCGGTTCCGGCGAAGGCTGATGCAGGGGCAGCCAGCCCATCCGCTGTGGCCATGTCCTGGGGGACCAGTGAGATGAAGAGCCAAAGAGGTGAGTAGTCTCGGGTGGCCAAAGAAGGCCTCTCGGAAGAGGTGACATTTGAGCTAAGACCATGACAGACTCTCAGGGCTGGTTCTCCAGCCCAGCGTGACCACCCGGAATCCTCCCAAAATCAGGGGGTGACATTTTCAGGGGACAGGAGCGCAGCGGGGCAGACACAATGCTGCAGTCGGACACAGAGCCAAGGGGCTGTCGGGAGTGGTGGGGTCCAAGCCGAGAGCCCAAGGGAGGTCTGTCCAGAGGGAGCTGCAGCCCACGTCTCCCCCACACACACACCCAGGGTGGTCAGTCCCTCGATTTTGGGGGGAGATCTGGAGGTGAAGCCCCACGGCACGCCGGCTTTTGTGAGCCCATCACAATTTCTGATATTTACTGAGCATCTCCCCTGCACCAGGCCTTCTCGGGAATGATCAATCTAGTGAATCGCCAGGCTGATGAAGAAATCAAGTCCCTGAGAAGTGCAGAAATAAGTCTGTGGCCACCCAGCAAGTAAGGGGTGGAACAGGGACAAAGATTCCTATCTCTGCCCCAAAGTCTATTTTTCCCCTATACCAGTGAATCTCAACCAGGGGGAATTCTGCCACCCTCCAGGGGACATTTGGCAAATCCTAGAGATATTTTCCATTGTTGTGTCTCAGGGATGCCCTCAGCATGTAGGAAATAGAGGTCAGGAATGCTGCAAAGCATCATCTAATGCATAGGACAGCCCGCCTCCCCAAAAAAGAGTAATCTAGCCCAAATGTTCATAGGGCTGAGTCTGAGAAACCCTGATCTAAGGGTCAAGGTCTGTGGGCTTACCGGGGCCCTGAAAGAGGGACAGGGGGTCGTTCCATAAAGAGGCGACTTCGAAGGACAAAAGGGCGTAAGGTTAGGAACAGCGCGTGTTCAAGGGCCCAGGTCAGTGGGGCTGTGGCAGAAAGTTCAGGTCTGGGAGCAGGAAGGGACCAGCTCAGCCACGGAGGCAGACCCAGCCCGTGTAGGTCAGGGCTGTTTGGCTGAACCCCGCTCATTGCAGCTGAGCTTAAAAGGAAATGTAACGGCTCTGGTGTCTGAACACAGACAGGCAGGGATGCCAACAGAGCCTGACTCCAAAGGACGAAAAAAAAAAACAAAAAACGCCAAATGGACAAAAAGAAAAATATATTCCTGAGTCAGCACATACCTCGAGCTTGCAAGCGGCGGACACTGTTCTAAGCAATCTCCGTGTCTGATCTCATTTAATCTCGCAACAACCCTTTGGGTGGATATTATTTTCAGTTTGTAGATGAGGAAGATAAGGTTCAGAGACGTTTAGTGACATGCCCAGGATCACACAGCTAGTCGTAGGTGGCAGATGCTAGATTTGGACTCCAGTTCCTAATCAGGGCCTTGGGTGCTGAGTGGCTTCCCCAGGTAGGAAATGAGAAGCTGTCAAATATCACAGGGGCACCACCGTCAGAGCTGGACTTTAGAAACACTCTGTGCTCAGAGCCCACATCTCTCATGGTTCATCGCCCCCTCTGATTTCCCCTCGTTCACCCTTCCTGAGCAACAAACTGAGGGTTTTGGAGGGGAGGGGGTGGGGGTTGGGCGAGCCTGGTGGTGGGTATTGAGGAGGGCACATATTGCATGGAGCACTGGGTGTGGTGCATGAACAATTAATCTTGTAATACTGAAAAGGTAAAATAAACGTATTTGGGGGAAAAAAAAAGAAACGCTCTGTGGCAGCGTGGGGGCAGATGGAGGGGGAGGGGGAGGACTGGGCAGGGCCCGTGCAGGAGCCCGGGAGCACCTGACTCTACAGGACATTTGATGGGGGGCGCTGGACCCAAGCGAGGTGCTCGGTCCCGTTCCCAGGGCCCCTCGGCCCCTGGCCCTGTGCCAAGGAACAGAGGAGGTGCAGGTGCAGGGCGGGGGCTCCCGGATGACAGCGCGGCTCCAGAGGCAGCATTCGCTCCATTTTCCAGCTCATCCCCCTCACTTTGGGCAATGGAAACTAGCCCTGTAAGTCATCCATCTCCTGCTGCCCGGAGGGAGGGAGAGGGGATGGGGACGGGGCCTGGTGGCGCCAATGGCAGTGGCCATTCTTCCCCTGGCAGGTTCGGGAACAGCAGACTGTCATTCCTTCTCATTACTGTGCACCAAGAGCTCCTGGAATCTCGACTCCCCGGGGCCACTTGCCATGATGTCCCTTTCCCTCATCTAGGAGAGACTCAGCCTCACTACCGGGCTCGGTTGTCTTATCCCGTCTCCTGGGATCCAAAGCCTCCAGTGGCTCCCATCTGCCACCTCTGTCACCTCTGTCTTCAACACCCAGGGCTGGATTCCCAGCTTCCACGGAGGCTCAGCCCCACCGCTGACCTGGTCCCTCCCTCCCTCCTCCCCCTCTCTTCCTCCTTCCTTCCTTCCATCCTTCCATCCTTCCCTCCCCCCAGCCAACACTGAGTGGCCCCACGTTGTGCTGCTCCCTCAGGAACACAGGAACACAGGCACGGGACAGACCAAGGCCAGCCTCCCCGGGCTCGAGGTCCAGCTGTACCCACAAAGGACAGAGTGAGCCCGCCCCGGCTCCTCCCCCTCCCTTCCAACCTGCTCCTCCTCTCCTGCCCATTTCAGTGATGTCTCCACCACACACCCCCCACCTGGGCCCCAGACCCGAAACCTGGGGTCACCTAAGCTCCTCCCCTGCATGAAGGGCTGCTAACTGGGAGGCCTGAGGTCCCCTGAAAGCCACCCTCCCTCCTCCCTGCAGGTGCCCCCCACCAGCTCCCACTGAGCTGGGCCGGCCCCCTTCTGGTTTCCTGGCTCCATCCTTTCCCTCTCCTGGGCCAGAGACTCCTAATTCAGATCTCACCGTGTTGGGACTCTTGACCAGACACTGGTGTGCTAGGGACAAGTCGCAAGTTCCCCCATCTGGCCCAGGGACCACAACCATTCGATTTCTACTCCCTCCCCCAGACCCAGCTCTGGCCTCCGTTCTGTGACGGGAATTGCTCGCTCCATTGAACCCCTGAGGTTCCAGAGTAAGTCAGGCCCTTGGCCTGGTGCCTCTCCTCCTCTTCTTCCGCTCATCTCCCAGAGTCTTTGTCAACACGAAGCTCAGGCTTCAATCCCTTTGGGATAGTTCTATGCCCTACCCCCCGCCCCCACCCGGGGCGGGTTAGATCCCCACAGAGTGCTCACACAGCGCCCCAGGGCTCAGCTCTGACACTGCATAGCTGGCGGTGTCCCTGCGGTGGGGGGACCCCAGGCTCCTTCCATCTCATGACTCCCCCACCCCACGGCCTCAGGTCAGACTGTGTCTTCCAGCTGCAGAGGGGACAGGGAGAAGACACAGCTGCTTCTTAATCCCCTCAGCCGGTGGGAGACGACACTCACATCACTTCTCCCAAGACACCACTGAGAGCTGGTCACGTGGCCCCGCCTGCATGCAAGGGGGGGCCGGGAAATGTCCCTCCCACCGTCCCCCCACAGCCTCTGCCGCCCCTCCCCCTCACCACCTCCTGCCATCAGCATCATTACCCCCACGTGCCCGGCGACGCCACCGACACACTCGCCACCACCATTCACCTCATCACATCGCTGTGAGGTCCTGGAGGAGGGGCGAGAGTGTTCAGCAGTCCAGGCAGACGTGGGTTCGAATCCCGGCCCCGCCCCTTGGTGGCTGTGTGCACTGGGCAGGTCCCATCCCCCTCCAGCCTCAGGCTGTGCGTGTGTAAGTGGGGGTCCTGAGGCCCAGCTCACAGGGCTGCCACGAGGCTCTGTCGTGGCACCTGCTGGACTGTGGTCAGCAGGGGGCCTGGCCCTCGGTGATCCCTCGATTAGTGAGAGCGGCTGTGGTGGGGGGACCAGCCCTCTGGGGGAAGGGGGCAGGAGGGCGCTGGGGAAGCACGTGGGCTCAAAATATGGCCCTTCCAGCAGGCCTTCTACACGGCAGGTTTTGAGATTTGATTCAGAAGCAAGCAGAAGGGCTCCACGGAGAGGGGAATGCGTTAGGACGGGTGATGTGGGAGAGAATAGAGCCTGTGCCTCTGCAAAGACGTGGTTTGTGTCGCTCCCAGAAGGAAGTCCCCTAATACAGCAGCGCCGACACTGAGACGCGGAGCTGAGGGAGCCAGGCTCCCAGGTGGGAAGATGGCACCAGTGACAGGGCTGGTGTGGCCATCCCCGTGAGTCCCAGCTGCTGGGGACACCGCCTGGGGAGGAGGGTCTCATGGTGATGATGGGGAGCCTGGAGGAGCTGACCGGCACTGACTTGCCAGGTGACCCTGGGGACGTCACTCAAGGACTCCCAGCCTCCTTCCTCACCCGCTTCCAGCAGCCACACTCAGGCCCAGCCTCCCCGACCTCCCCAACCCCGGGGCAGAAGGTAAAGGGCCACAGGGCAGCCATGGGCAGTGCAGAGGAGAAGGGCCACCGGGATTTAGCGACACAGCAAGCACCTGGAGGTGGCGGGCTGCTTCACTTCCACAGGTGTTAGCTACAGGTGCATGAGCCCCATCCCCTGCGGGAGCCCCCAGGCCCAGGGTTCACTTCTGACCTTGACCGCAGCAGGCAGCCTCCCGCCAGGTGGTGACCAGGGCCCAGGGTGACCACTTCCCTCCTCTCAGGAGCTGGTCATCCCTCCATAGGACAAAGAGCAAGGCTGTGGGTGGCTCAGTGGTCCAGTGGGGGAGGCTGTGGGGCAGCAGACTCACGGTCCCGCAGGGATCACCCTGTCATTTCTGCACGTGGGTTGCTCATCTATCTCTCCCTGTGGGATAGGGATAGGGATGTGTGTTTCCCTTGAAGCCAAACCCACATAATCCCCATTGTGCAGATAAGGAAACTGAGGCTGGGGAGGGCAAGGGATGTGCCCAAGTCACCCAGCAGGAGTGTGAGGATGCAGGGCTCCCTCTCCCACCACCTAGCTCCGCCCCGCCCCGGAGCTCCTTACAAATGGGTGTCTGCCCTCCGGCCTGGGGCTCCTCGAGGGCAGCGGCTCTGCCTCCTTCACCCCTGCGTGCCTGTTGTGCGGGTTCCCACGCTCCAGACCCAGGAACCCCTGCACCAGCCATTTCCCATCAGGAAGCAGCCTGGCTCAAATGTAATTTATAAGAATGAACAACAGCTCAGCAGCCGTGACCTTTTTCAGTATAACGATTAGAGTGACTGAGACCCGGGGTCCCCCTGGAGGTCACCATTTTGTCAAAAACAATGAGTCTCTTGTCAGGCATCGACTCTCAGTTCATCCCAACATTCATGGGTGGTGTTGGGGCGGCAGGGTTTTGATGGGGAAGCAAGTCTGGTTTCCTGGGCAGATATCTCCCAAGAGCAAAAAGGACTCATTGGATAGCCTTGTGGGATCATGAGGCTGCTAGAGAACACCACCTCTGTTTGTGCTCTGTGCTTTGGGTCCCTGAGTAAGCCAGGCGTCAGGGAGGGGTGTGCTGTGTCCTGGGCTCTTACAGGCTGGCTGGCTGACCCACAATCAGGCTGGAACCCCAGGAGCAATAGGACAGAGGCTATAAATGGATCTGTTGCTCCAGGAAGGGTGGAGAAGAGGAGGGCAGTACCGACAGCTGGTTATGGGTCAGTTGCTCAAATGCTGCGTGACCATGCGTGGGAAACCCCTTTGCCTCTGTGAACCTCACTTTCCTCATGTGCAGCCTCTACTTCCCAAGTTATTAAGAAGCTTAATGGGATGATATGTGTGACTCTGTACAGCACCTGGTGGGTGGCAATCACCCAGTAAACACCAGCTAATATTATTGTGGTCAATGTCAACATAGTCCATGTCTACATGTTTTTGATGATTCCACTAGTCCCTGAAATTCCTAATTCTGCTGGTTCCAGGAGTTTCAGGACTCATTATCAGAGATAGAGAAAACTCCATGCATGTGGATACTGCACCCTCAGGATCAAAGCTATCTAAACTTGCAGGCTGGTCTCACTAGCTTAGTGCATCCCAGAGCTAATGTCTATAAGCAGAGAGCCAAATTAAAGCAAGAAAAGAATCACATCAAAGTCAAGGCTGAGAAAGTTCACAGGAGCAGAAAGGAGGCCCTGGAGAAGGAGGCAAGAAATGTAAGATGAAATGGATCCATTTTCTTCCCCCTCCTGCTACCACCCCCCACCTCGATTCCCAGAAACACCACAGCAGAGCTTACCTAATACCTCTCAGTATATGTTCATCTTCTTTGATAACAAAACATCAAATGTCAGCTAGTTACCCGGCTTCAATAATAAAAGACTACATTTCCCAGCTTTCCCTGCAGTAAAGCAATGTCATGTGACTAAGTTCTGCCAATGGCCTGTGAGCAGAAGTCAAGGGCATGCATGCGGGCATTTGTGCACAGGAAACTTCAAGGTGGTATCCTTGAAGGGAAGGGCCCCCTATGTCCTGTTCTCCCACTCTTCCTCTGGCTGAAATGTGGAGGTGGAGGTGAAGCATATCTGATCAGTGGATGGGATTAACTAACTCCTTTGAAAAGGCAAAGCAACAAAATTGAATGCTTGGTCCCCAGCAGAGTGGAGCCTGCACATGAGCCCCTGATAACCAACACTAGCAATTTACGAAGAAAGAATACACTTCTGTCTTTACTATTGATGCACTGAGCTTTATTAGCCATATCATAACATGTTGATCACGGCAGTGAGCCGCACTGCACAGTGGCTGAGCTCTCGAAGAAAAAGCCATGCCAAGGTCCTGGGTACCAGTGTCCTCTTCTTGCAACATAAACTACCCCAAAATGTCATCATTTAAACAACAATCTTTGATTTAATTCACATTTCCGAGGGTCAGTGATTCCAGCTAGGCTCAGCAAGGCAGTTGTCTCCTTCTGCGGGTTGGCGGCGGTCTGTCTGGCTGCATGAGGGGACAGCAGGGCATGAGGATTCCTCATTCTGGCTGGATTCACCTGGAGTTGGTTCTCAGAGTGGAGGCAGGGTTCTGACCATGTGACCAGGCACGAGGGCACGTGGGCACTGACATCATGGTTTCCACTGCATCCTATTGGCCTCAGCAAGTCCAGGGGTGGAGAAGAGACTCCACCTTCTGGTGGGAGGAGCCACACCTGCCCTCAGGGCCACCTCATTGCAGTCCTTCTGTCCCCTTGCTGCTATTCTCTTGACTTCTCCAGTGTTGTTTTTCCTGCTTGACTCTGAGCTCTATGAAGACAAAATCAATGTTTCCTCTACCATGGTCTCACCAGCGCCTCACCCAGAACCAGACTTAAAATGGGCGCTCAGTATAGGTTTGAGAGTGATGAATGCATGAATGCATGAATGAATGAATGAATGAATGAATGAATTCTCCCAGCACTGTGGACACAATCAATGGGCTGGGTGGACCGATGCTTAGGAACTTCCCCTCATGCATTTGTCCTTCCACCCTCTTGCAAAGGTGTGTGGGGTCCTCTGCCTGAGCTGGAGCTCCACCCCCACTGTGCCTTGGTACTTCGTCTGCAAAATGCAGCTGTCATGGGAAATGGGGGGAGGTAACTTGGGTGAAGCACATAAGCACATGACAGCCAGACTGGGACAAGGGGAGCACCAACCGTGTTAGTTATTGGTGTTAAGGACTCAGAGCCCGGGAATGTCCTCTACCAGTCAGGAGTCTCACAGGGCTGACGTGAAATATTCACACACACCCAAAGATTCCCCGCCCTCAACCCATTCACAACTGCCTCAGATTTGGACTCTGCCACCCACAGAGCAGGTGAAGGAAGAATTTACAGCACCACTAATGGAGATGACGGTTATGAACGGTGGGTTGTCCCGCCACCACCCGTCACTGCCACAGGGAGAACCCTGGGACGGGCAGCCCAAGGACCGAGTCCTCCTCCCTGCAGGGCCTGCTTGGCCCCAGCCCCAGCCTGGTGGAGTCACCAAATAAATCCAACACTTAGAAGTGGAGGGGGTGGGATGAGAGACTTCAGCAGACACTTCCCTGAAATGTAATGGTAATAAAAGAGAAAAATGGACCAGCTTGCTCCAGATAACCAGCGCCAGGGAAGTAATTTCTCTGCCCTGAGTCAGGATGCCAGTGGCAGAGGCACCTGCCCAGGTAATTCATCAGCCTCAAATTAATGGATTCCTCATGAGTCGCCTGCACCTGTCTCCATCCAGGGTTCTCAGAACACCCCTATTTAGATTTTATCAAGACTTGCTTTGTTTGTTTGTTTTAAGATTTTATTTATTTATTTGACAGAAAGAGAAGCAGCAAGAGAGGGAATACAAGCAGGGAAAGCAGGAGAGGAAGAAGCAGGCTGCCTACTGAGCAGGGAGCCTGATGCGGGGCTCCATCCCAGGACCTGAGCCGAAGGCAGACGCTTGAGGACTGAGCCACCCAGGCTCTGATCAAGGAAGCGGGCAACATCCTGCGGGTCACAACTGAATACTGATTTGCCAACAATGACCCAGAGTAAAAAAACACTCCATTCAAGGGAACCAGTTGCTTCCAACTGCCTGAAACCAGGGGGCCTCAGTTTCCCCATGAGTCACTGCACTACTAGTGTCAAACGGGGCACATGAGAGCCCAGTTTTGTGTTCATGAGGGAAAAGCCTGCGTTATGTAGAAAGTGCCTCAATTTCCTCAACTGCTAAATGGGAGTAAGGGCACGGGACGAAGGGGACTGTCACTTTATCGCTTGAAATCTTTTAAAACAAGCATACATTGTTGTGTGCTTGGACTGACAAAGTAAAGCATCATGAAAACATAAATTGAAGGTGGGAGTCCACACCCCATCGGTCTGCAGCAGAGTTGAACTAGATGGGACTCGGGACGGCCCACACGTGGCCACAGCCCACGGCCAGCACGCACTGAGCCCATGATGCGGGTCACAGCCAGGCTGCTCCCTCTACTGCGGCTGGTGATGGCTGTTGCTGTAGGAAATCAGGGTGTTGACTGTGTGACCGTGAGCAGAAAGGATGACCTCTCTGATTCATCTATGAAATGAAACACCGCTTTCCTGCCTCGAGGCAAACAGATGGACTAGAAAATCAATAGCACATGCAAAAGAGACCATCTGTGAAGAGTGGTGCAAAAAGAAAAAGCCAAGGCTACCGGCTGAACACACTTCATTCTGGAAAGCCAACCCCACACAAAGGTGTTGTTACAACACTTCCTTTTTTTTTTTTTTCGCTTTTTAACTTTTTAAATTTTTTTAAATCTTTTCATTAATTTATTTATTTTTACTAAAGCCCAAGAAGCCTCGAAGGCAACAATCCAGTCCCACCCGAACCTCTTCATGATAAAAACACTTAAAAACTAGGCATAAAAAAAAAGTGCCTTAACATAATGAAATCCATGTATGAAAAGCCCACAGGAAACATCATACTCAAAGGTGAAAGACCAAAAGATTTTTCCGCTAAGATCAGGAGAAAAGGCAAGGATGCCCACTCTTGCCATTCATATTCAACATAGTACCCAAAGTCCTAGCCAGAGCAATTAGGCAAGAAAAGGAAATAAAAGATCCCAATGCTTGCACATGGATGTTTGTAGCAGCTTTATTCATAATTTCCAAAACTTAGAAGCAACTAAGACGCCCTTCAGTAGATAAATGGGTAGATAAACTGTAGTATGTCCGAACAATGGAATAGTATTCAGCACTAAGGAGAAATGGGCTATAAAGACATAGAGGAACTTTGGGGCGCCTAGGTGGCTCAGTCGGTTGAGCGACTGCCTTTGGCTCCGGTTGTGACCCCAGTGTCCTGGGATCAAGCCCCACATCAGGATCCCTGCTTGGCAGGAAGCCTGCTTCTCCCTCTCCCACTCTCCCTGCTCGTGTTCCCTCTCTCGCTGTGTCTCTCTCTCTCTGTAAAATAAATAATAAATAAAATCTTAAAAAAAAAAAAAAGACATAGGGGACTTTAAATGTGTATCACTAAGTGAAAGAAGCCACTCTCCACAATGAAAAAAAAAAAAAGAAAGAATAGAATAAAAGGAGAACTAACCATATCTCTCCCAGGGGTTCACACACACACACACACACACACAGACACACACACACACACACACCCCACATCAGCAGCATAAACAGGTTCAGAATCAGGTGGGTGACCCTGGACATGGGATTCATTATCCGGAAAGTGCCTGCTCACTGGAGACAAAACCCTAAAGGTGCCATCACTCCTCATTATCACACCAAGTGAAGTGTACCCGGCAGTGGGGGCAGAGAGCAGAGGAAGTGTGGTTTCTCTCCTTCCTCTCTCGCAAACCCTGCTGGCCTCCCC
>JAQQSY010005585.1:0-11573 GCA_028646535.1 Procyon lotor | reverse complement strand
TAGGTGGGTGAGAGAGAAAGATACTCTGGAGTTCCGCAGTTGTCACTGATTGATTAACTAGGTCTTGGCTGGGTATTCTAGCTGATCTTCTGGGGGAGGGGCCCGTTGCCGTGGTTCTCAAATGTCTTTGCCCGAGGCGGAATTGCACCGCCCTTGCCAGGGGATGGGTCAAGCACTTTGCTCAGGTCTGCTCTCAGGAGTCTTTGTTTCCTGAGCGCTTTCCGTACCGCCCTGGAGGCCGGGAATGAAAATGGCGGCCTCCCAGTCTCAGGCACAGAGGAGCCGAGTACTGGGCGCCCCGATCCTCCACACACTGTCAGAGGAAAGCCCTTATCACTCCCGTCTCCCTTGCCCGCGGTCCACGCTCTGTGCTCAGCTGGCCCGTGGCAGAGGCTTCTATCTGTGGCGCGTGGCCCTGTCTGGAGTTCCCAAACCAGCAGATTCCTGCTGCACACTCCCGCCCCGCTCCTCCTGGAGGATGAAGTGGGTGTCTCCTGGGTGTCTCCGGAGCTGCCTCCTGTGGGGTCCCCGCTTGAGGTGCGGCAGCCCTATATGGACTATATGTCCTAGTTCCTATAGTCCAAGGTAGGCCTATGCGGCGTTGCGCGGCTCCTTCTCTGCCTCAGGCTTCTCCGCCCCGATACCTGGGAGCTCTGCCGCACTCGGGCTTCCCTGGTCCCTCGGTGACCCCATGGGTCCTGAAACCACACTGTTCCCGTGAAGGCTGAACCCCCATTTAGTCTCCGGAGTGATGTCCCTCAGCGGAGCGGACCAGAAGTTCCGGATTTTGTGCTCTGCGACTGCTGGGAGCCAGCCCTTCCCCCCCGGGGTCTCTCTTTTCGTCTCTTTAAATTCACTTTTTCCACTCCTACCTTTCTGAAAGTGGTTGATTTTCTGCTCCTAGAATTGCTGTTCTTATTCTCTTCTCTCTGCTGTTGCGTTTGCCGGCTTTTAGAGTGATTTCCTCCTCTTTAGCTGGACTTCTGATTCCCAGGGCTCTCTGTGCCTCCTACACCTCCGCCATCTTGCCTCCTCTCAATGACATATGATCTTTTAAAAAACTCTTTTTTGTAGTCAACTCCTAACTGGAAAGGAGAAATGACTGAAATAATCTAGAAAGACACCCAGAACAAAGGCAACTATTTAATAAAGACTACCACTGACCTAAATCTTGGGAATGTGTGAAAGAAGTTGATGAATGCTGTTTGGAAAGATGGGCAGGAGAGATAGGAGAAGGTTGTTATACATAAAGGAAAGTGTATTCTAATGTATCTTTCCCCTTTGAATTTAGAAAAATGTTATACTTAACAGTTATATTATTATTTTTACATGGTTCTGTAAAATAGGCCCCCTGATACTCAAAGAACAAGTAACTAAATCACATTCTAAGTTAGCTTTGTGAGCACAGATTTCCCATTACCCCTGCTTTTAAGGGTTCCGTCGATATTCAGATTTATGGAAGATAATATTAAAAACATTCTGGCAAGGCCTATCATTTTGAAATATCAAGTATCCAAGTGAAAAGAACGCATTTAAACTCAGACTTCATGAGTGATTTGTTGCTTTTTTTGCTGTTCAGTATTCCTCTTCCTAATAGTATTTTGAATTTCCTCTGGGAGAACCACCTTCCCCATTCTCATCTGTGTGTTTGTGTGACACTAACCCACCATTTTCAGTTCAAGTGGGTTCCCACCAGCTCATCAACCAGCATTTCCCATAGTCCTTGACCCCTTTGATTGGTTCAGGGATGGGATGAACCTGCAACTCAGTCAAAGCTAAAGAGATTCAAGGAGATATTTCCTGAAAAGATCAATATTCTCTTGGATGGTCTGATTTCAGAATGTGAGCTCTGGGATGGGGAATCACTGTGCTTCAAAAGAGCTGGTCTAGGTGTGGACGTAGAGAGAAGCCTTGCATGAGACCTAGGAGACTGCTAACATGGTAGAAAATGAGTAGAGAGATCAAGAAAATTGTATCCTCCCCAACCTGACTTGAATGGCTGGATCAGGATTCTCCTAAAGATAAAACTACCTCTGGGGCATTATTTGAACATTGTGGCTCTAACACTAGGAATTATTCCTCTGTTTCATAGAAAAGACAACTATGGGGCAAAAGAGAGACATAATATAGAAGTGAAAGAAAGATTGGTTAATTGTAAAAAAGAGTAGATATAACAGTTATTAAAACATTTGGAAGGAATATGCAAAAGGCTGTGGTGACATTTCACTCTCAATTAAAGAAGGCAAGGCAGCACAAACCTGAGGAAAGCAAACTATTATGTATTTATTCATTTTTTAAAAAGATTTTATTTATTTATTTGACAGGGAGACAGCGAGAGAGGGAACACAAACAGGGGGAGTGGGAGAGGGAGAAGCAGTCTTTCAGCGGAGCAGGGAGCCTGACGTGAGGCTCCATCCCAGGATTCTGGGATCATGACCTGAATCAAAGGTAGACACTTAATGACTGAGCCACCTAGGCGCCTCTATTCATTTTTTTAAAACAACAAACTTTTTGCTTCCATATTTTGGGACAACAGCAATTAAAAGTGGCTATTGATAAATCTTTGTCATTCCTATGTTCTTTGAGTTGCAGAACTTAACCATCACTCCTAAATGGGTTTGTTAAGTTTGTATCTTAAAAAACATTAGTCTGAATAGCTCACATGATGACTCAATGTCATAAATAATCTTTGCCTAAGAAAAACAGGATAAATAAAAAGCTTTTTCTTTTCCCTTTAAATTATCTTCTTTCCTGAAATGAAGAATAAAGTCTCACATGTGAATCTTCCAGTTAAACATGGTGGGCTCTATGTACTTATTTAATTCCCTTCCCTTCTTAGGCAAAGAATTAGACAAACAGTACAGAGACACCAGCCAATCCTTGACCTCCCCCTACCCCTTCAGACTGGAGATTAGATCATTTCCTGGGAGAATTCAATTGGCCTAAGGGAAAAGTCTTCGTAGTACCAAGATGCAGGCACCCCCATTAAGACAGGGATTTATTTTATCCCAAAAACCCTTCAGTGACATCTACCTGTTGACAAACCAAAGAGCTTCTGTTGAGTTTTAGCATCTCATGTCAAATGGGAATTCTCACTAGACTGTCAGTGGTACCAGGGATCTAAGTAAATGTTCTTATAGAAAGATAGGAGCCAAAACAACAGAAAAAAAACCAGGCCTTACAGAAAAGGACTATGGAGGATCTGTTTCCAAGTAACAGAATGGAACTAAAACTGAGAAAAACAACACAAAACAAAGAAGCTAGTCTCAGAGAGATAAGAGTATAGCCTTCATGATTGACGACCAAATGATAACTTAGCAAGTTTAGAAGCAGAATTTGAGGAAATCTTCCACAATATAGGCAAAGAATTGAAAAATGGGGGGAAACAATAAGAATATTCAAGAATCAGTCCATGAGGTTGAACATTTCAAATGAAGTCAAAATGAAAAGGAGAAAATGGAGAAAATCATCAAAGAAGTAATATAAGAACATTTCCTAGGACCTAATAATGTGTTTGTTTGCTTGTTTTCCATTTTGAAAGAGTGTGTGGAGGGCCATTTCAAAGAAAGCCCACATTAAGTGACATTGTTAAAAAATTTTTGAACCTGGGGAAAAAGAGAATGTTCTAAAAGTTTCAGAAGGAGAGGAAAAGAGAGAGACTCAGAGAGAAAGGTCAAATACGAAGGACCAAGAGTCAAAATGACTTTGGTCTTCTCAACAGCAATAGTAGGTGATTGCCCACCATGAAGACATATATTACATAGTAGAAAGTCAGTTGATATGGTCAAGAATAGAAAATAATAATAATATAGCGTTAGAAACATAGAAGTAAGCAATGTAAGAGTAGATTTGCCCGTGGTTGCCTCAGACAGTGGACTGAAAGGTAAGAAAAGAAAAGGCAGCTCTGAGAACTGTCTTGTTATTGGTCAAACTATAGATATGTGCTACTGTGCTAAATATTAAACTATAAAAAATAACTTTATGACAGATTTCTTCCAAATTGATCCCTTTTTAATAAACACTTATTTCATTAAATTTAAACTGTTAGACCCATTTGAAATATTTTCTTCAGTAATCCCTTCCTTTATCAAGATCACATCATCCATCCGGCCATCTCTTTGAATGCTGTGAGATAACTACATGATAATTTGGATAAAGAGGTTAGTTTCCCTTCTCAAAGAGTATGTCTTTCTTTTTTAGAATGTTTTCATGTAGTGGTTAAATGGAAAGTGGAGGCTGGCTAGGTTAGATTCTCATCTTGCCACATATTTGCTGTGTGACTTGGAAAAGAGACCTGATCTCTCCTGTGCTTCTGTTTCTTCATCTGTAAAGTGAAGATTTGGATGTTGCAATGGGGTTGTTGTAATACACTGAGCTAATATAGGTGAAGTTTTAGAATTGCACCTGGCATGTAGTACACTCCCTATAAATGCTAATTTGGATTGATATTACAGGTTACTTTTTAATTCAAGCTTAGTAGTGATTCCTGTGTCTTCATGAACCATGGGTATACATTTAAAGTAGAAATATTAATTGCATGCACACACACACACACACACACAGCCTGGGATGTATCTGTTAGGGATACAATGTAGTTTTCTTGGCATAACCAAGTGTTTACTTAGGTAATATGGATGTCCAAACTATTCATTTTTATGATCTGATTTTTAATAGTGTTTGTGAAACAGGCAAGATTCTTTACACTTCATTACAAATCCTCTTAGTTTTGCTTTGAGATCTAGTGTTGAAATACTTGAAATAGTTTTGGCTATCATTTTGGTTTAAAAACTGGGGTGCCTGGGTGGCTCAGTGGGTGAAACCCCCTGCCTTGTCTCAGGTCACGATCTCGCGGTCCTGAGATCTAGCCCCGCATTGGGGCTCTCTGCTCAGCAGGAAGCCTGCTTCCCCCTCTCTCTTTGCTTGCCTCTCTGCCTACTTTTGATCTCTCTCTTCTCTGTCAAATAAATAAAATCTTTAAAAAAAAAGCCCATTTTAATTTTTGCTATGGTACAAAATGAATGTGTGAAGTATTCTCAAAGCTTTCCTGTCCTTTCTGGTTGGAAAGCTGATTTCCAGGTCTGAATAAAATCCATTACAGTTATATCATTTGTCTTTTCAATCAACAACATTCATTTGGTACATGTTGTTTTTAAGAAATTTTATTATGCCCATGAGGAATACAAAGACGTTTAAGAGAAGTGCTTAACTCTTACTGAGTTGGTCAGTAAAAGAGAAGAAAAGCAATGGTCAAAGAGAAGAAAATCAAATGTATCAAATGAAAGGCAATTATAGAAATGCCACTAGAAAGAATACCCTTAATTTCCGGTTGAGGAGTTGGCCGGTAATGAAATAGTCATTTCATTTTGTAAAGTGGATTTATAATTTTGTCAGAGGAAAAAAGCACTCAGTGTAGAAGATCATATCTTAAGATGGAGGATTAAAAAAAGTTTAGTATTTTGTTTAAAATGTAAAATGGCTGGATTTTGGTTTTAGGTTAACAGTTTTCTAAAAATCTGGCAATCTTATACATGAGTAGGAAGGGGGAGGTTTGAGCAAGGTGATATATTGAAGCCTGCGGCTAATGCATTGCTTTAGATTGGAATTCAGTTTAATCAAGGTCTCCTGTGTTGTTTGATGACTTAAAAAGACACATTTCTCCAACAGAGCACCAATATATTTGATCAATGTAATTATCAGACTTTTTTGGGACCCTGTCTGAGAAACTTGGAGCTTCCCAGTCTCAAAACACCATCTTTCTGGCTTCTAGGAATTGTATAGTCTGTCTCTTTTCCCTGAAATTTTCACCTTCACAGTCCTCTTGACCTGGTCTTGAGATAGACATTACTTCTTTTTTTATTTGTTTGTTTATTTGAGAGAGAGAAAGTGAGAGAGAGCATGACCTGGGGGCAGGGAAAGGGAGAAGTAAGGAGAGGGAGAAGCAGGCTGGAGAGAGGGAGAAGAGACGTGGGGCTAATCCTGGGACCCTGAGCCGAAGACAGATGCTTAACTGAGTGAGCCACCCAGGGGTTGGACATCACTTCTTTTGAAGAGGCTTTACTAAGCTTTTCCATTCCCCAGACATAATCTTTACAGCAACTGTTACTTAGCTCTATCAGGACATTTATTTGCTCTTTTTAAATTGCCTCTTGATTTAGCCTGTATGTTTCCTCCAGACCCATCTATCCAGGTAGCTTGTCTTGTTGAGACATTTTGATACATTTAGGAAACTTTATCTGAGTAACAAAGGACTGATCTTTCACACAGTGGTTCCCCAAATAGGCTCTGTAGTAATTTCTAAGCTTTATATATGCATTTTAAACTTACAGAGTGTGTTAGTCTGATAAATATTCAGAATCTTCCCATTTTCTTCTTTCTTTGCTGTCTCCTTACACATAGCACAGTGAAGACCTTGAAATTATGGTGTGTTAGTTATGTCTGTGTAGAAGATACATCATTACCTTGATTCAAAGTTCTGAGAAGATAGAAAATCAACTGGCAATCCTCACAAGTTGGAGACATGCTTAGTAAGAAAATATTGTCAGCAATCTTTAGATGTTGTTTAGACTTCTATTCTCTGAGTTGTTTATGTTTGGTACTCACAAAATCTAAGCAGTTAATGTCGGACATGCTGAGTTAACTTAATGGCTTGGTTGGGAGTCCAGGCACAAACCTCTAGGGACTCCGTGTCTGGTTGACCATGGCCGCTCTCCTCTTTCCTGGCTTGCGACCAGCACAATGCAATCATGCTCTCATCACGTAAGACGGCCTTGCAACTGATTTCCTCCAAACTTTACAGTTTGTTTAGAGATATAGGTTAAAAAAAATGAAAAAGAAAAAGGGAAAAAAAAAAGGAGTCTCAGTGTCTCAGTGGTCCTTGGTAAGTTGTCTATGAATGTGCCTGCAGGACATTTGCAGCCTCTGAGTCATGTCTGTGGACCCAAAAATGTCTGACTGTATCATCCATGCAGCAAGAAGTAAACTCAGCAATTTACCAGTTGAGCTTTGTTAGCTGGCTGACTAACCTACTGTTCTCCTAGAACAGTCTGGCAACGCATGTTGTAACAGGGCTCTGATTAAAATGTGATTAATTAGGTTTTGGTGGAAAATGCTCACGATGTTCTGTTCAAAAAGAGAAGTGACTCAAAGATGACTTTTTAGTGTGGATAAAATCAGTGACGTTGCCCTAGTAATGTACTAAACCAGTAATGCACTAAACTCTGCATTAAACCAGAGCCATAGCTTTATCAAGCTGTTAAGAGTTGAAGCCTGGAATTAGTGACAGCAGCATGATCTATGATTAGCTTCAAGATGACGTGTTTCAGAGTCCACGTTCCAAGACAGGGGAACATTATTTATAGGTATTTGCAATAGTGAAATTTTAAGAGCACGGGGAAAAAGATCAACAGCTATTGTCCAAGTTAATGAAACATAAACCTATTGCACGTAAAACTAGCTTTGGCACACATGTACGGCTCACATAAAATAAAGACAATGGTAGCTATGGCTACTGAAGGGAATGGTCAATTTTTCCCAATTAGGAGTAAACAGTTCTGAAATAAACTGTCAAAAACACAGTGATTGGCTTTCCTTTGAATTCCCTGTTATCAATAAATGTGATTCCTCAGATTTGTTGTTGTTGTTGTTGCATCCAAATGCATTAAAGTATTATTGAGGGTGCCTGGGTGGCTCAGTGGGTCAAAGCCTCTGCCTTTGGCTCAGGTCATGCTCTCAGGGTCCTGGGATAGAAGCCCTGCATCAGGCTCTCCACTCAGCAGGGAGTCTGCTTCCCCCCTTTCTCTCTGCCTGCCTCTCTGCCTACTTGTGATCTCTCTCTCTGCCAAGTAAATAAGTTGCTTTGAGATCTAGTGTTGAAATATTTGAAATAGTTTCGGCTATCATTTTGGTTTAAAAACTGGGGCACCTGGGTGGCTCAGTGGGTTAAATTTTTAGTGATGATAAAATTAATTTTATCTTAATCATATATATTATTTTTCTACTAGGAGATTTGTCTCCTGGGGGAGATTAGTCATGAAGAATCGAGCCAGAGAGGGAGGCAGGGTTCAAACAATGGAAGCTGTTACCCTAAAGAGTTCAGATTTAACCTAGGAAAGATGTTACATTCGTGGTTTTTGTTTTTGTTTTGTTTTAGCTATTGTTTTAGCAAGCTCATTCTCATAGGAGTTGATAAATGGAGAGGAAGGAGAAAGATTGGTGATAGTGCAAAAGAGTGGATGATTATCATGTATGTGAAATGAGGAGAGTCCAAAATAAGGACATGGGAGGGTAAAGGAAGAGGAGAGAAGAATATGGAATGCATAATGGGGGTAGAACTGCACACATGAGATGAGCAAAAGAGAGTGAAAACACCAGGGATTTTGGCTTGGGAGACAAGGTGAACGCCAGAGACATTAAGGTTGGGAATAGGAGGTCATAGCCAGGACAAAGTTGTGAATTCAGTTCTGGACAGTGTTTGAAGTGCTAAGGCAGATCTGTCCCAGAAGTACATATGCAGTTGTGTCATTAGAAGAGAGATGGAATTTGATGTAGTAGATTGAGCTGCAGGAGAAAGGACAGAACTTGGGTACGTGCTAGTGCTGAGGGTGTAGCTGATCAGTGTAGAACATTACTCTTCCCCTGCAGAGTTTGAAACCAACATGGAGCTGGACACAGGGGTCAAACACTTAGAGATGGAACTATTACCTTGATTGCTGATAAAGTTGATTAGAGAACATGGCTCTACTTCTGAGGCTGAAAGCCTTTGTGAGAATTTCACCCAGTAGTTAGACATACTTACTTTCCTCTGACTTTGGAAAGGAGAGCGAATCTGAGCATAGGCTATCTTCATGCAGGTGGATTAGATAAAAGGAGGGTCCCTCTCTCCAAAGCTCACTGTCAAATAAGCCTGTCTCTCTCTCTCTCTCTCTCTCTCTCTCTCTCTAGAGCCCTCTTTTATGGGGAAGGGTGAAGAAGGTCTGGAAAGAACTGGATGTGTTGCCCTAGGTGATGTTCCTTCACATGAAAACTTGAGGTCAGGATACATGACCTACTTTTGAGAGGAGAGTCTGGCATGATGATGATGAAGAAGATGATGAAGATGATGATGAAGATGATGATGAAGATGATGATGACTATATGAAAACTGCTGACATACACTGAGTAGTGATGTGCCAGGCATGGTTCCAAGTTCTTTATAAGCACTGACTTCTTAGATTCTTACAACATGTATGAGATATAGGCCAGGAAATGGAAACACGAGTAAGTGACAGATCCAGGATTTGAATCCAGGCAGATTGGTTCAGAATTGGTCTCTTGACGAGTGATGTTCAGAGAAGGTGGAGTAGGAGAATAATGAATGGAAGAGGGGGGTGGCATGAGCCAAGACAGGAGGGGGTCATGTGATTAACATCAAGTGCCGTTGGGGATATAACTACAAACTTCAGCTCCACGCTGTGACTTACGTACCGTTAATAGGATGAGCTGCAAAATATAGGCAAACAAAGCAAAACTAAACAAAACAGTGGTTTATCTTGAGACTTCAACATGGAGAACAAATTAATGGGAGCATTAAGGCAAACGTTTTAAGATCTTGAATCAATCAATTTCTTATATTTTAGGTCATTATTATTATTATTTAAGTCTAAGTGCAGTGATTTCTTCTGTGTAGACATAGCCTTTAACACTCAATTTGACCTGGATGGTATCAAATGGACATTCAAGTAAAAAAGAAACGAAATCTAATTTGGTTGCCTACAAAGATCAAATGAATTGTATAGCCCTGTTTTCCACTGCGCTTTGTACAACCAAAGTGAGAATGTGAGTCGATACTTAGATATCAAGAGATTGGGATTTGGCTCCTGCCTTTGCCATAAAGAATTAAAGAGCATTTATAACCCTAGTTCTTCTGCCATGGGGTGAATGATGTATACATCTCTCATGGTACCCTGCAGTGCTATTAGAAGGATGCAATGGATCATGAACCTTTGAACTAGGTTCAGAGGCTCCTGAGGTTCATCTTTGCTGTCATTGTCAGCCGGGGATGCCGGTAAAAACCTCATCTCGTGAATGAGATTTCTTGGATCTTTCTGCTGTGAGAAATTGGGAAATCAGTCAGACGCCCCTATTACTTTTGTGAAATACCTGTTCTGAAGAACCCTGCTGCTTAAATTATAGGGCTTCAGTGTGAGATCTAGACATCTTCACAGTGAACTGTGTGCTAAGGCAAACATGTTGAAATCTCTTGACTTACTGAAAACACAGTTCTAAATTATCCTCAGTGAGGTAATAGTTTCCTTCATTGTGATGCAGCATGTGCTGCTCTTAGGGCGCTGCACCTGGGCCATCTGTCTGCAGTTTCTCCTGCTAGTCTCATTTGGAGATTTCAAGATGGCGTATATCTCCTTAATTGTTTCTTGACAGACAAGTTAAGAATAGTGCAGCAGGCTCTGGTCTCCCAGAACACACAAAAAATGGTCCCGTAGGCATTTGTAATTTATAGCATCCTGCGCCTCTGAAGATCTTTGATACCAACATCTGTAAATTTTGAAATTTCTGTCATCTCTCTTCCCTGCCAGATTTGAACTCACAGGCAGGAGATGCTTGTGACTATGAAAGTTAGCAACAAACAGTAGGCCTTCTAAGTTTTCAAGAATATGCCTGAAAAAGTGTTGATGGCTCTGGTAATGAAATCAGAGTGAGAAACTGCTTACTCATCCATTTTACGTGCTCTCTACCACTCTGTGCTCCCAGGTAAACACAACAGAGCACCTGGCTTTCATTGGCTGGCATTTGGTTTGTCATTAAATACATAATACCATTAAGCATTCATTCACTAGTCAACACAATCCAAATGCAACCGGTCTCCTGGATAGCAGTAGTGCTCCATCACATGCATATTTACAAAACAAGGGTGGTTTCTGAATATGAAGACCCCTTAAGAAAGAACAATATCAAATTTTAAATGGCCCAATGTCAGAAAAATGCTAACTGTCATCGTGATTATGATGAGCCTGCTTTTGGCTTCCAAGTCCCCGAGGATACTTTCATGTACATATGTCTCCCCCACCTCACATTCCCATGCAGTCCACCACCATGGTCATGGTGGCCAGTGGCAGACTTTCTGGGTAAAAATCCTGAGGTCAGGGTACCTGGGTGGCTCAGTTGGTTAAGCATCTACCTTCAGCTCAGGTCATGATCCCAGGGTCCAGGAATGGGGGAATGGGGTCCTGCTTTAGTCTCCCTGCTCAGTGGGGAGTGTGCCTCTCCCTCTCTCCTTCCTGCCCTCCCCCTGCTTGTGTTCTTTTTTTCCTCTTTCTCAAATAAATAAAATCTTTAAAAAAAAATCCAGAGGTCAGAGAACTTTGTCCCTCTCCCAAGCTCAGTACTAAAACAGTCCATGCTTCTCCTGGGGAAGAGTGAGAAGGTGAGGAGGGACTGGAGACACTGAAGGTGTGATTCTAGGTGGAGTTCCTTCACTTAGCATCTTGAAGACAGATCAAGTGTGCCCTCTATGACCAATGTTTGAAAGTATAGCAGAAAAAGAAAAAGAACATTAATATGATGAAGGTGTGCTTGGT
>JAQQSY010005584.1:0-11574 GCA_028646535.1 Procyon lotor | reverse complement strand
GCTTCTCAGCCACCATGTCTTCAAATTCATCCACACTGTACTTAATAAAACCCCACTTCTTGGAGATGTGGATCTTCTAGTGGCCAGGGAACTTGAATTTGGCCCTGTGTAGGACCTCAGTCACATGCTCCTCGTTCTGCAGCTTGGAATGGATGGATATGATAACTTGGCCAGTGTGGACCCTGGCTACTGTGCCCCGGGGCTTTCCAGAGGCACCCGCATACCTGTCTGCAGCCTAGATTGGAGATAGTCATGAGGTCAGACCTCAGCGTCCACCTTGAAGGGCTGTCTCCAGGATCCCTTAGGGCCGCCCGTACAGTCAATAGGCTGTATACACACCGAGAAAGCCACGGCACACTGGGAAAGGACTAGATGTTTTTATCTGTAAGCACACCATCAGAATCAGTTTTAATAAAAAGGCATAATTGAATAATGAAGTAGAAGTGCTTTTAAGCAACAAAAAGTAAAAAAGGAAGAAAGACGGGGCGCCTGGGTGGCTCAGTCGTTAAGCGTCTGCCTTCGGCCCAGGTCAGATCCCAGCGTCCTGGGATCGAGCCCCGCATCGGGCTCTCTGCGCGGCAGGGGGCCTGCTTCTCCCGCTACCATTCCCTCTGCTTGTGTTCCCTCTCTCGCTGTGTTTCTCGCTGTCAAATAAATAAAATCTTTAAAAAAAAAAAGGAAGAAAGAAAGAATTGGCATTTTATTTCTTAAAAGCAGCATAATAATCCTATTTCTAAATTTTTCTGATAGTATTTTTTTTTAACTTTTATACTTCCTTTTTTTTTTCCCAAAGAGTTTATTTATTAAAAAAAAAAAAAAAGGAGAGGCTTTAGTAATAGTTGGCCTTCTTGCTCACCCAATAAAGCCCTCCAAGAGAGGAATGCATGGCTGGCTCAGTCAGTAGAGCATTCAACTCTTGATCTCAGGGACTGTAAATTTAAGCCCCACACTGGAGTTAGAACTTAACTTTCAAAAGACAAACAAAAAAACAAAACAAACAAAAAAGCCAGGAGAAAAATAATCCTATAAATGTGATTATAAGTTTATTTATTTATTTTTAAATATTTTATCTATTTGACAGAAGGAGACACAGCAAGCGGGGGAACACAAGCAACGAGAGTGGGAGTGGGAGAAGCAGGTTTCCCACTGAGCAGAGAGCCCGATGCAGGACTCAATCCCAGGACGCTAGGATCACAGAGCCAAAGACAGATGCTTAACCCACTAAGCCACCCAGGCACCTCTAACTATATTTAAAATTTTTCTTTTGCTTGAGTTTTCCTTTTTTCTTTTCCTAATTTCTTGAGATGTTTCTATTTTAAATTTCTAAAATTTCTTTTGTTTCCCCAAATATGTTCATTTTATTTTTTCAGTGCCCCAACATCAATTGTTCACGCACCACACCCAGTGCTCCATGCAATACGTGCCCTCCTCAATACCCACCACCAGGCTCGCCCAACCTCCCACCTCCTCCCCTCTAAAACCCTCAGTTTGTTGCTCAGAGTCCACAGTCTCTCATGGATCAAAATTTCTAAAATTTCTAAAATTTCTTTTTCTTTTTCTATTTAAAAATATTTTATTTATTTATTTATTTGGTAGAGAGGAGAGAGATCACAAGTAGGCAGAGAGACAAGCAGAGAGAGAGGGGGAAGCAGACTCCCGGCTAAGCAGAGAGCCGGATGCGGGGCTCGATCCCAGGACCCCGAGACCATGACCTGAGCCGAAGGCAGAGGCTTTAACCCACCGGGCCACCCAGGCGCCCCCAAAATTTCTAAAATTTCTAAAAAATTTTTCTTTTCCTAACAAAGCACAAGATCATAAAGGAAAAAATTTGTGGGTTTGCACAAATCTTTAAATATTTTTAACACACACATAGTGGTAAAAACAGGGAAAAAACGAAGGGAAATATTTGCCATATAACTGATATCTTTTTAATATTTTATTTATTTATTTGACAGACAGAGAGATCACAAGTAGGCAGAGAGGCAGGCAGAGAGAGGCACCGCTGAGAAGAGGGCCCAATGCGGGGCTCGATCCCAGGACCCTGAGATCATGACCTGAGCCGAAGGCAGAGGCTTTAACCCACTGAGCCACCCAGGCGCCCCTAACTGCTATCTTTACAATACAAAAAGTTCATACAAATCAATAAAAACTTTGAACAAGAAAATAAGCAAAGGACATGACAATCAGTTAATAAAAGGAAAAATACAAGTAACTTATCAGCCTTTTTTGTACATTAAAATTTTCACTCAGTAGGAGTGCCTGGGTGGCTCAGTCCATTAAGTGTCTACCTTTAGCTCAGATCATGATCCCAGGGTCCTGGGGTCTTGGGATCAAGCCCCCTCATCAGGCTTCCTGCTCACCGGGGAATCTGTTTCTCACTCTCCCTCTGGCTCTCTCCCCACTGGTATGCTCTCTCTCTTACACTGCTCTCTCGATTTTATTTCTTTGACAGAGAGAGAGTGTGAGAAAGATTATTTGTGAGAGGGAGATCATGAGAAGGGAAGAGGGGCAGATGGAGAAAGAGAGTCCCCACTGAGCAGGGAGCTGGATGCAGGACTCGGTCCTATGACTCTGGGATCATAACCTGAGCCAAAGGCAGATGCTTAGCCAACGGAGCCACCCAAACACTCATATAAATAAATAAAATCTTAAAACTAAAAATAATAAAATGTTCACTTAGACAACAAATATTTAATGAGCACATACTGTTTGGCCAAACACTGACTTCAACACAAAGGCTACATCACTGGACAAAACAGACAAAAATTTTTGTCCTAGTAGAGCATATGTTTTAGTGTGGATTAAAGGGAGACAGGCAAAACAGAGAAGACAATTATATAGTGTGTCGGAAGGTAATGAATACTCTCACATAAATCGTGGAAAAAAGATAATGTTTCATATAGACTTGTTATTTAAACTCTCACTGAGAAAGTCACTTTTCAGCAAAGACGTGTAGGGAATAAAGGAACTGGCCATGTAAGGCAAAGAGAACAGCAAGTGCAAAGGTCCTGAGGTAGGAATGTGCTGGCATACTTGAATAAGAGCAAAGAAGCCAGTATGTCTGAATTGGTAATTGGAAGAGAAAGTTGTAGGAATTTCAGTACAAAAGGTAACAGGGAGAAAAAGCTTTCTGTTCCTATAATGCCATAAGAGTACTTATATGGGCTTTGATTTTGTTTTTTACTCTGAGATGAATAACAACTGCAGATTTTGAGCAAATGAATGGCATGATTTGACTTACTTTTTTTAAAGGACTCCTTTGGGGGCACCTGGGTGGCTCAGTTGTTAAGCATCTGCCTTCGGCTCAGGTCAGGATCCTGGAGTCCCAGCTCAGCAGGGAGTCTGCTTCTCCCTCTAACCCTCCCCTCTCTCATGCTTTCTCACTTTCTCAAATAAATAAAATCTTTTAAAAAAATAAAGGACTCCTTTGGCTGCTGGGTAGAGAATAGTGTTAAGACTTATGAAAACTCAGGGAGTGGGGCGCCTGGGTGGCTCAGTGGGTTAAAGCCTCTGCCTTCGGCTCAGGTCATGATCTCAGGGTCCTGGGATCGAGCCCAGCATTGGGCTCCCTGCTCAGTAGGAAGTCTGCTTCCCCTCTCTCTGCCTCTCCCTGCTCATGCTTGATCTCTCTCTCCTTTTCTTTCAAATAAATAAATAAAATCTTAAAAAAAAAACCTAAACTTGCCAATTTCAGGGGCACCGGCTGGTTCAGTGGGTAGAACAAGCAATTATTGATCTCAGGCTGCTGAGTCATGAATCCAAGCACCACATGGGGCGTAGAGCTTACTTAAAATAAGAAAAGAAAAATACCAACCTTCTCCCCCAACCTCGACAATTTCTCTCTTTTTTTTTTAAGATTTTATATATTTATTTGAGAGAGGAGAGAGAGAGTGAGAGAGAGCACAAGCAGGAGGAATGGCAGAGGGAGATGGAGAAGCAGACTCCCCACTGAGCAGGGAGCCCAACACCAGGCTTGATCCCAGGACCCTGGATCATGACCTGAGCCAAAGTCAGATGCTTAACCAAGCCACTCAGGCACCCTGTGAGATCTTGACAATTTCATGGGTGGAAAATGTACCTTGTTGTTTTCATTTGCTTGAGTTTTTTTGGTTTTTTTTTTTTTTTGTAAGATTTTTATTTATTTGACAGAGATCAAAAGTAGGCAGAGCTACCCAGGTGCCACAAATAAATAAAATCTTAAAAACAAAAACAAAACCCCAACAACAACAGAAAACAATGTTCCACTTTATTCTCTTAGTTGTCTATAAGGACCAAGCAAGAGAATCTCTGTAAACAGCCCCTTGGCATAGAATAGGGCCAAGCAAATATTAGTCTTTTTGACCCTAAATATTAGTCCCTGTTGCATACTCAACATCTGTCACCCACTTCCTTGCTAATCAAACAAGGACTCTAGTTCGGGAGTCCTCCTCTCTCAAGGAAGGAGGTCCAATCCCAGCTCAGCAGTAAGGCCTGATTTCACTCAGTTGCACGGTCCCATGACACCTGCTGGGGATTGCTCTAGGAGGGGGCAGGCCTCACAGCTGGTAAGACATTGAGACCTGATGGAAAGTTGGCTGAGTGGCTTTTGGAAATAGTTTCCTCATCTTGAAAAGAAACTCAAAAGAAAAGGAAAGAAAAAAGACTTTTTATTCTTGCACTAGACTGTCATGCCTGATTGTGGTACCTGGGAATTCTGTCACCATTTTATGGACAAAACAGACAGGCTCAAAGCAGGATGATGGAAAGAACTGGCATGGGTCTTTGAATTAACCAACTCTGAAGCTGCCCTAATTATGACTCCTTGTTACAATATATTTTCTTTATTGTCTAAGCCAGGTAAGTCAGCCCATTTCATCCTTATATGTTCCGATCATTTCTTTATTTTTACTGCTGAAAACTCTCCCTCTCATCATATTTCTGCCAAGAAATGATTCTATTCTACCTCATCAATGGAAGCACAGAGAGAATCAGAAATAAGATTTTCTTTTTTTTTTCTTTTTTTTTTTTTTTTAAAGATTTTATTTATTTGACAGCGAGAAACACAGCGAGAGAGGGAACACAAGCAGAGGGACTGGTAGCGGGAGAAGCAGGCCTCCTGCAGAGCAGAGAGCCGGATGTGGGGCCCGATCCCAGAACCCTGGGATCATGACCTGGGCCGAAGGCAGACGCTTAACGACTGAGCCACCCAGGCGCCCCAGAAATAAGATTTTCAAAATGAGATGCACCTGGGTGGCTCAGTTGGTTGGGCATCTGCCTTCAGCTCAGGTCAAAGCCCAAGTCAGGCTTCCCGATCCGTGGGGAGTCTGCTTCTCTCTCTGTGTCTCTCTCCCTCTGGCCCTCTCCCCTGCCATGTTCTCATTCTCTCTCAAATAAATAAATAAAATCTTAAAAAATATATATTTTCAGGGGCGCCTGGGTGGCTCGGTGGGTTAAAATCTCTGCGTTCGCCTCAGGTCATGATCTCAGGGTCCTGGGATCGAGCCCCGCATCGGGCTCTCTGCTCAGCCGGGAGCCTGCTTCCCCCTCTCTCTCTGCCTGCCTCTCTGCCTGCTTGTGATCTCTCTCTCTGTCAAATAAAGGAAGAAATAAAATAGCCTTAAAGAAGAAAAAGAAATGTGCTAAAATTTCTCTCAAAATTTCTGTGATAAAGATGATAGAAGTTGGTTACTTCAGGGCTGGTACTTAGAAAATACGCACCAGGCAGCTAGCGTCTCCTCTGCTCTGTCAGAAACAGTGCCTGTGGCACTGACAACCACTCCAGTTACTTCCATTTTGTTCTTGAGACAACAGAAATAACCAATGTAATACCTGGAAGACAGTGTATTTCCTGGTTAAAGATGGGGGCTTAGAAACTGCTAGGGATGCCTAGCTGGGTCGGTGGGCAGAGCGCACGACTTGGGGTCCTGAGTTCAACCACCATATTCAGCATAGAGCTTATATTATTTTTTTAAAGATTTTATTTGTTTTTAAAGATTTTATTTATTTATTTGACAGAGAGAGATCACAAGTCGGCAGAGAGGCGGGGGTGGGATGGGGGGAGGGGAGAGCAGGCTTCCTGCTGATCAGAGAGCCTGATATGGGGCTCCATCCCAGGACCCTGAGATGGTGACCTGAGCCAAAGGCAGAGGCTTTAACCCACTGAGCCACCCAGGTGCCTGATTTTATTTATTAAAAAAAATATATTTTATTTATTCATTGAGAGAGCTACAGAGACAGAGACAGAAAGCACAAGCAGGAGGAGAGGCAGAGGGAGAGGGAGAAGCAGACTCCCACTGAGCTGGAAGCCTGACATGGGGCTCGATCCCAGGACCTGGAGGTCATGACCCACGCTGAAGGCAGACACCCAACCATCTGAGCCACCAGCTGCCCCTAGAGCTTACATTAAACAGAAAATCAGGGCACCTGGGTGGCTCAGTTGGTTAAGCAACCGCCTTTGGCTCAGGTCAAGATCCTGGAGTACCGGAATGCAGTCCCACATCGGGCTCCTTCCTTGGTGAGAAGTCTGCTTCTCTCTCTGACCCTCTCCCCTCTCACGCTCTCACTCTCTCTCTCTCTCTCTCTCAAATAAATAAATAATCTTAAAAAAAGAGAGAGAGAAAGAACAAGAAAGTCAGACCACTATATTGAAGTGTAGGCTAACACAGGGTGACTCATAGCAACTTGTCTAACCTGGGTAAGCCTCAGTTCCAAGTCTGGAGAGTGAGGGTAACCACACGTTTGGTTTCTGTGTCCAGGTAGATTTCATCATAGGCTTCCGCATCTCCTCATTACTCTGATAAGAACTGGCCTGCGAAAAGCACCTATCTGGTGAAAAAGTCCTTTATCATTCTGATACTTAATCATGTGACCTAATATCTCAGACCCTCAAAGCCTTTGACCCCTTAACACTCTCATTAAATGATAATTGCCTGTCTCCATTCAAAGATAAAACAACAAAAGACAGACATGGGAAGACTACATCCCAGATTTGGGGGGAAAAAAGGGAAGAAGAACGGGGAGCAATTTCTAACGGGACCTGTGGCATCTTATTTTGTTAAAAAGAAAAAGGATAGAGGCGCCTGGGTGGCTCAGTCGTTAAAGCGTCTGTCTGCTTTCGGCTCAGGTCATGATCCCGGCGTCCCGGCATCGGGCTTCCTGCTCGGTGGGAGGCCTGCTTTTCCCGCTACCATTCACTCTGCTTGTGTTCCCTCTCTTGCTGTGTTTCTCTCTGTCAAAAAAATAAAATCTTTAAAAAAAAAAAAAAGGATGAAAACAAATACGACAAAATGTTAATGTCTATTTTATATGGGTATTGGAAACATTCTCTTTTGCAGTATTGTCTGTATTTTTTGTATGCTTCGAATATTTCTCAATTTTATAATAGTAAAAGAAAACCAAAGGACATAGAAAAAACTAATTTTCCAAATAATTATATTCTTTAAAAACTAATTACATTTTGGGATGCCTGAGTGGCTCAGCGCGTTAAGTGACTGACCCTTGAAGTTGGCTTGGGTCATGATCTCAGGATCCTGGGACCTGCCCTGCACTTAGCATGGAGTCAGCTTGAGATTCTCTCTCTTCCTCACCCACTGCCCCTCCCCGCAAAGAAAACACTAACAGTGAATCATTTTGGCAAACATACAGGACTTTTTTTCTTTTTTAAAGATTTTATTTATTTGACAGGGAGAAACACAGCGAGAGAGGGAACACAAGCAGAGGGAATGGTAGCGGGAGAAGCAGGCTTCCTGCCGAACAAGGAGCCCGATGCGGGGCTCGATCCCAGGACTCTGGGATCAGGACCTGAGCCGAAGGCAGATGCTTAATGACTGAGCCACCCAGACGCCCCAAACATACAGGACTTTCAAACTTGAAACCGAAACTTAATTTGGTGGGTTGTTCCTCAAATAACTGGGAATTTTACTGAGTAAACACACTTTGTTTGCCTTCTTTAAAGTACTAGTGTAGGGGAGCCTGGGTGGCTCAGTGGGTTAAGCCTCTGCTCAAGTCATGATCTCAGGGTCCTGGGATCAAGGCCCACATCAGGCTCTCTGCTCAGCAGGAGGCCTGCTTCCCCTTATTATCTCTCTCTGCCTGCCTCTCTGCCTACTTGTGATCTCTCTCTGTCAAATAAATAAAATCTTTGAAAATAAAAAAATAAAGTACTAGTTTATTCATATCCATTGAAAGAAATCCCATAGGACAAAAACTGAAGCAACTGGTGTTGTGGTTTTTAATTTCTAAGAACTTATTCCTAAAGAAGATCCCTCAATAAGGAAAAAAGTGACAATAAAATTCATCGACCATTGCTCTTGCTACGTGCTAGATCCTGAGGGCTTGGTCTGTATTCACTCACTGACTTCTCACAACAGCTTTCATTCTGCCCTCATGAAAGAGAAGCAGGCAGTATCCCTTCCTTACAGCTACTACATGGCGAAGCTGCCTTAGCTTTTAAATTCGTCTGCCTAACCATTGGCCGACCCTGCCTTTGGGGCTCAACCAGTCTAGAATGGGAGTAGAGTCAGACCATCTCAGAGAAAAACCAGGTTTCTGTTGGTCAGAAATAAATTGCTGTAAATTAATTTTAACAGAGTGTATTTGTGTGAGAGAGATTGCTATTTGAAGTTCGACATGAGAGAGAATTGGTTTTTTTATTTTATTCAATTGACCAGGACACTGAATTGCCAATATTTATTTTGATCAGTCCTACCTACTAATTTCAGTCCCCATCCTACCCTCAGCTTCTGTTAAAGGGTTAGTAGCTCTCTATGCCCTATTTTGAATACAAGGAGGGAGAACTTGCATTCTTGTTGCCATGGAGTAGTCACCTTTTTTTTTTTAAGATTTTTTTTAAGTCATCTCTACCCCCACTGTGGGGCTTGAACTCATGACCCTGAGATTAAGAGTCGCATATGTTGGGGCGCCTGGGTGGCTCAGTGGGTTAAAGCCTCTGCCTTCAGCTCAGGTCATGATCTCAGGGTCCTGGGATTGAGCCCCGCATCGGGCTCTCTGCTCAGCAGGGAGCCTGCTTCCCCCTCTCTCTCTCTGCCTGCCTCTCTGCCTACTTGTGATCTCTCTCTCTGTCAAATAAATAAATAAAATATTAAAAAAAGAAAGAGTCGCATATGCTACCGATTATACCAGCCACCATTATAATGGCAAGTTCCCACTGGCATTACTTCTTGCTAAGGCATCTAAAAACAGAGCCTGTGACTGAGAGATCGATACTGTCCTCAAGAGGAAGAGTCACCATCCACTACTGGGATAGCTCTTGTCAAGTGACGTCCCCTCTATAGATATGTTCATTTTATAACTTAGGAAGAATAAAAAGACATTTTTGGGCAAATTTTTAAAAGATTTTATTTATTCATTTGGGAGACAGAGACAGAGCACAAGCAGGGAGAGGGGCAGAGGGAGAGGGAGAAGCAGGCTCCCTGATGAGCTGGGAGCCCAACGTGGGGCTTGATCCCTGCCCGGACCTGGAGATCATGACCTGAGCCAAAGTCAGATGCTTAACTGACTGAACCACCCAGGTGCCCTTTTTGCCAAGTTTTGCTTGGGATTTCATTAGTCTCAGGAGGCTGGGAGGTGGAGGAAAGAATGAAGAAATAAAAAGTGTTCTTTGAGCTAAATATGGACAACTGATCAAATACAAGAGAGAAAGCTGACGACTTTTTTAATAAGTAGCACTTGTACCCAGAGCCCAAGGTATCTGACTTTGAAATCTGTGTCTCATAAGACTGAAGCTTTAGGTAAACAGAAATGCTTTTTTGTTCAGGAAAGACATTCCAGGGAGATAATAATCCTTCTTAATAAATACAAATAGAAAACCTAATGCTGGCCTCAGAGTTTCTATGGCGGACGCCTGAGGGCAAGTTTAACTAGGCTCTATGAATTGTCCACATGTAAGAGGAGAACAATTGCGGACGGACGGAGAGAGATTTCTGGAGGAGCACTAAGGCTCCCCTGCTGTCTTGGTGCTCAGCAACCTCCACTTTCTTCATCGCATTAAGTGTATATTCAGGGGCCCCCGGGGTGGCTCAGTTGGTTAAGCATCTGCCTTCAGCTCAGGTCACCACCCTGGAGTCCTGGCATCGAGCCCCACATCGGGCTCCCTGCTCAGTGGGAAGGAAGTCGGCTTCTCCCTCTGCCCTCACCCTGCTCCTGCTCTCTCGCTCTCAAATAAAATCTTAAAAAAAAAAAAAAAGTATTTATTCATAGACCTCTCTATGTCCGTAGCCCCAGAGAAGCTGGTGAGGTACAAAGTAAGTGTTAGGTGGATTTGCTGCCCTCCAAACACTTGTCGCTTCTATCATATTCCATGGAACAATTACATAAACATGACACGCTGTACTCAGGCAATCAATACATTTATGAAGAATGCCTCAAAATGCAAAGGAAAGACGAGGAAGTGGGAATAGATATGGTGAGTCGTAAGGGAGGTAGGCAGAGAGGAAGAGTTTCTCTCTCAGAAACGAGAGGAAAGGTGTCCTGCAAAAACTTAGTAGGCATGGCCTGTTCTTAGGCTGAATCAAATCCCTGAAGTTGGGAAATGTTGACCAGAGAGGTGAGGGCCATGGTGTTGAAAGAAAAGCTGAGGAGGTAAAGACTTTATCTGCAAGGAACTCGGGAAACTACCAGTGAGGTGCCCCGGAGAAGAGAGAGTTGGGGGTGGGGAGGCCTCTGTTGTAACCCCAACCCCCAGGAGTAGACAAACAAGCTTGCCCACCTCTTGTGAAACTTCCTGTGGTTTTCTGAGGGACTCGCTCAGCACAGAGGTTGAGCACTGGTTGGGCATTGAGAAACCTAACTCCAAATCCTTGAACTTGGCTGTCACTGACCACTGCTGTTGAACACAATGAAGCAAAATTCAATCTTCCACTAAACTCAAAGCATTCAAGCGATGTGGGCAGTGGAGAAAGCCAGAAACTTTCCTCCACCCTCTGAGGTCCAGTATCTGGGGACCTACAGATTAAACTGACAAAAGACAGGTTAACAGGAGAAAAGGGTCTATTGCGTATGCATGTGGAAGCTTCACAGAAAAGGAGTGAGAACCCAGAGAGGCAGATAGACCCAGCGCTTCTGTATCTTTAAATCAGGGTGGAGATAGAGGGGTTGGACTTTGGGGGTGTGGGTTGTAGGGAGGTGACTAGGAAATGTATGGTAAACCAGGGTTGTTTACGAGGTTTGTTAAACAGACTCAAGTCACCCCAGGTGATAAAAGCAGCCTTAGGAGTCATTCTTTTTCTAGAAAGGGAGAGGAAGACAACTTTACAAATGAAAATGGCCTTTATGAACATAAATATCCTTTACAAAAGGGAAATGTCTAGAGTTGCGCCCCTCCTCCCCAGTTGGCTGGTGCTCAGTTGCCTTCAACTCAAAAAATCCTTGTGGCAGGAGCTCCTGGTTGGCTCAGTTATTGGGCGTTTGCCTTCAGCTCGGGTCCTGATCCCAGAGTCCTGGGATCTAGTCTCACAAAGGGCTCTCTGCTCAGTGGGAAGCTTGAAACTTCTTGAAACTTCAAGTGAGAAGTTTCTCCCTCTCCCACCGCCCCCCCCCCACTTGTATTCCTTCTCTGGCTGTCTCTCTCTCTGTCAA
>JAQQSY010005583.1:0-11574 GCA_028646535.1 Procyon lotor | reverse complement strand
TACCTTCTTTCTGCCTTCTTTTGGATTGATGACTTTTTATGATTTTATTTTTTCCATTATTGTCTTGTTATTCATACATTTTCTGAAAAATAACTTTTGCTTTAGAATGCACAATATCTATTTATTTAATCAATTAGAGTACAATAAGTTAGCTGGCAACCTGTTATATAGCCATAGAAAACTGACACTTTATGTATATTGTAAGGACCTTATACAGTATATTCCCAATTCCTCTCTCTCATCTTTTTTAATATTGTTGCCATATATTTTACTTTCATAAGTGTTATCAACACAATAAATTGTTACTCCTTTTGTTTTGGTAGTTCTACAGCAACTTAAATTTTTTAAAAGTTTTATATTTATGTTAATTCATGCCACTCCCAGTGCCCTTCATTTCTTTGACTTGATCCATCATCCCTCCAGCAGTGTATATTGGGCCTCAAAATCAGTGTTTTCTATTACTCTTCAACAGGTTACCACAGTGACTTTAAACAACACTCATTTGGGGAACTAAATAGAGGTATTAGTCACATGGTATTGTAATTAAACCAAATGCCACTAAATTGTGTACTTCAAAATGGTTAATTTTATATTATGTGAATTTTACCTTAAAAGAAATATCTTTGGGGCACCTGGGTGGCTCAGTGGGTTGAAGCCTCTGCCTTCGGCTCAGGTCATGGTCTCAGGGTCCTGGGATCGAGCCCCCACATTGGGCTCTCTGCTCAGCAGGGAGCCTGCTTCCTCCTCTCTCTGCCTGCCTCTCTGCCTACTTGTGATCTCTCTCTCTCTCTCTCTGTCAAGTGAATAAATAAAATCTTAAAAAAAAAAAAAAGAAATATCATTGGTTGGAGCCAAGGATTTTTATTCCCTTAAGGAGTTGCTTAGAGCCTATTCCACTGAAGGTGATAAAATCAAAACAAAACACACTCATTTATGATCTCATGGTTTCTTCAGTCAGAAGTCCAGATACAGTGTCTGTTTAGGGTCATGAGGCTGAAATCAAGTTTTGGCCAGGGCTGCAGTTTCATCTGAATCTTTGGGTCCCCTTTTATGCTCATTCAAGTTGTTAACAGAATACAATTTCTTTTTTTTTTAGTTTAATTCAATTTTTAAAATTTAAATTCAATTAACCAAGGTATAGTACAGCATTAGTTTTTGATGTAATGTTCAATGATTCATTAGTTGAATATAACACCTACTGCTCATCATATCATATGCCCTCTTAATTCCCATCACCCGGTTACCGCATTTCTTACTATTGCAGGACTGAGTTTCTTACTTTCTTGTTAATTGGGAATCATTCTCAGCAATTGAGAGTTCCTGTCATTCTCTGCAAACTGTGGTGGCTTGCTACTTCAAAGTTAACATGAAAATCCCTCTGACTTCAGGATATTGAGGAATATCTTAGCATTCTGCCTACACTTTACATTTATCCACAGTGCACCAAAAGTTTCACATTCATGTAGTGTTTGTTTCTTGTGCTTGGGATGGGGATGAGTTTGGTAGTTTTGTTTTTCCTCAACATCTTTTTCATCTACAACTTACAGCTTTCCTTTCAACTATACTACACAGGAGGTCTTTCTCCATACTCTTGAATTCCCTCCAGCAGTGGACTGCTATTATTTACAAATTGGATTATTAAACTGATGGTGGAGGGGAAGGGAATAGTTCTCAGTTGTTCTGGTTCAGACTTCACCATAGGCAAACACCACATCCTTGAATTTGGTTGTGGAGCATTTTCGGTGCCTTGCCCGTGTCCATCAGTTGTATGATAATTCTGATTACCTTGGCCCAAGATGTGTTCCTGCCCCTTCCCCAAGAGTAGAGAGGATTACTTTCTATTCTTTTCCTCCAGCTGGAATGGGTCTTCTCTCTACTTTAAAGCTTTTGTTTCACACGGAAGAAAGAGTTTAGATGATGTATATTTCTTTCCCAGGCATGAACCAGAAAAGAGTTTTTCTGGGGTCCCTTGCCCTCACTTTTTGTCATGAGTTCATACAGAGGTCTCTGGGGAAAAACCTATGCGGTTGTGCAAATTCCTTTGGGGTGTGTGTGTGTGTGTGTCTTCCAGTACTACTATATTTTTGCATGTACCCATACTCAACACATAGTAACTTATTAAAAATTTTAGCTGGGTTCTTTTTTTTTTTAAGATTTTATTTATTTATTTGACAGAGAGAGAGATCACAAGTAGGCAGAGAAGCAGACAGAGAGAGGGAGAAGCAGGCTCCCTGCTGAGCAGAGAGCCCAATGCGGGGCTTGATCCCAGGACCCTGGGTCCCCTTTTATGCTCATTCAAGTTGCTAACAGAATACAATTATTTCTGAATGTTAAGAAATAATTGGATCATAAAATTAGAAGAGTACATGCATGCATTATCAACTTAGGAAGATAGGTTTTTGTGTTGTTTCCTATTGATTGTTTTGCATGTAAAACTAGAAGATATAAAAACAGTCTATAATTATTTCTTTTACTAAATCTAGTTACTCTACTATTTAAAATTCATGACACCAAGTTATTTTGCCTTAAGTAGTAACAATACATAGCTTACCTATGTTTGTAGCATAAAGATGAGGTTTTTTAAAAGCTTTTATTTAGGTTGTCACCAAAAACATACAAAGCAAGAAGTATTTCATTTTATTTTTAAATAATGATAGTATTAATTTTCCTCTTTTCTGAACCATTTTTTTAAGATTTTTTATTTATATTATTCGACAGAGAGAGAGAGATAACAGGGAGGCAGAAAGGCGGGGGGGTGTGGGGAAACAGGCTCCCTGTTGAGCAGAGAACCCAATACAGGGCTCCATCCCAAGACGCCAAAATCATTACCTGAGCAGAAGGCAGAGGCTTTAACCCACTGAGCCACCCAGGCACCCCTTTAGCTGAGTTCTTATTGGCCTTCAAAGTATCCTGTATTTGGGGCTCCCGGGTGGCTTAGTTGTTAAGTGTCTGCCTTCAGCTCAGGTCCTGGGATGGAGCCTTGCATATGGCTCCCTGCTTGCTGGGGGGCCTGCTTCTCCCTCTCCTACTCCCCCTGCTTGTGTTTCTGCTCCCACTGTCTCTATCTGTCAAATAAATAAATAAATAAAATCTTTAAACAAACAAACAAACAAACAAAAAGTATTCTGTATTTACTCTAGGTAAACAAGTGCTAACTTCCTGTATCTCTTTGGAGATGTCTGCCTTTCCTTAGCTATTGGCTTAGTTGATTGCCCTGCAACCACAGCTCTTGGATATGGTCAAGAAAGTTTACAATCTTGTAGGTTATCTGATACCATATTTCCATAAGTTTGGAAGCAATCTTCTTCACCTTTTTATTTAATTTTTTAAGATCTTATTTATTTATTGGAGAGATTGAGTAAGAGAGAGAGAGCATGAGCAGGTGAGGGTAGAGGGAGAAGGAGGCTCCCAGCTGAGCAGGGAGCCCAAGGTCAGGCTCATTCCCAGGACTCCAGGATCATGACCTGAGCTGAAGGCAGATGCTTAACTGACTGAGCCACCCAGGCACCTCCCTCTTCAGTTTTTTATATTCTAAGGAACCCTATTAACTTTTGTTGTTACTGTTGTGCATCTTCCTTAAAATTAATTCCCATGAAGACAGTTGGAATACCTGTTTTATTCACCAAGCCTAACCCTTATTTTGTGACTAGTATGTATTCATTGAATAAAGCAATGAATATATGAACAAATGAATAAGGAAATAGATGAGTTACATAGGGGAGATTTAGCAGGAAGTTAACAGAAAAGTAGAACAAATTAGAAAACTTGCAGCAATTTAGTAGAGTAGTCGTGTCTGGTATAGACATGTAATTTGCAAGAATTCTGCATAAAAACAATGCAAAGGAAGAAGACCATCTCCTAGAAGATGGAGCTTATGAGATCAGAACAGTCAGTCATTTTCTTATAAAACTGCTTGTCATGGAGAATGAATCTTCCTTGTGGAGGCCTAGGACCTTGTGAGACAAAAAGAAAATTGGGACCCTAGATACTACGAAGAAAAGTGGTGAGATGACTAGGTATGTACATATTGTTGAGTACACATAGATTCAACCCTTGAGAGAATACAGTGTAGTGGTTGCTTCGGCGAGCTCTCCAGATCTTTCAGAACCAAGACACGTAGTCTGTAGCTGCCAGCACTGTTGGCTGCTGATATCCCAGAGCTATGTTTGTTCCTTTGCCAAACGAAGCTACCTCACTCAAAGGTTTTCTCCCTGCCTGCCACCCCCGATCAACAGCTGTACCAGTGAGGGAAGACAAAAGCCAAACCTCCTGCATTCCAACTTCAGAGTTCTCTGTGAGACTGTTAGAGGTCCCCATTGCAACTGCCTCACAGCCTAACTTTTAATCATGCTTCCTTCAGTTTCACAGATGTTGTTCCTTACATTACTCCCCAACAGACTTCCCAGACACATATCCTTGAGGCAATTCCCTGGGGAAACAAATCTACGGCAAGAAGAAACACTCATTTTCAAATCTGGCCGATTTGTAAATTTAGGGTTGTTGATATATTGATTACCCACTTCTCCATCCATTGGCTCCAGAAGCCATGGTATGATGGGTTGAATCATGATCCCAACCTGTTTCCCCAAAATGTGTGAATATGTTACATTACATAGTCAAGATATGATTAAATTAAGGAGGGGAAGATTATCATGGATTATCTGAGTGAGCCCCCAAATCATCACAAGAATCTTTTTAAGAGGGAGGCAAGAAGATTAGAAACAGATGATGAGGTGATGACAGAAGCAAAGGAACAGGAACGGAGGGAGAGATGTGAAGATTCTCTACTGCGGGTCTGAAGATGGAGAAAGAGACCACAAGCGAAGGAACAGAGGCAACCTCTCAAATCTTGAAAATAGAAGGAAATATATTTTCCCCTTAGAAGGGGAAGGAATGCAGCCTTGCAAATTCTTTTTAGATTTTGACTGCCAGATATGTGAGGTTTAAAAAAAGGGTTATTTTAAAACAACTTTGTGGCAATTTCTTAGAGTTAATAGGAAATTAATACACATGGTATTCTTTAGGAACAGAACAGACAAGTCCAAGACTGTTCAAGAATGACCAAATGTTTATAAGAGATGGAACTAGGGAGATAAGACTACTAATGTCATTTCCCTTCTATTTCTTAATCAGTGTTTATAATGTGGTCATATTATTTTCATTACATAAAATAAATTTATAATTTTTAAAAAGCATGACCATTATTGCCTGCTCCATCTGTAGTTCCTTAAATTTAGTGAGCAACTGATTTCTTTTTAGTACAGTGCACACATAAAAGTTTAGCAAGGACAACATGGATTCCAGTAACTTGACCAGAACCATGCTAACCATACTATGACTTAATAGTTGGACAGATGCAATCTCTCATTATTGCTTGAATCTTTAGTTTCATATTCTGGTGAATGACATTTTAAAGTTCTCTCTCTCTGGGCGCCTGGGTGGCTCAGTGGGTTAAAGCCTCTGCCTTTGGCTCAGGTCATGATCTCAGGGTCCTGGGATCCAGCCCCACATCAGGCTCTCTCCTCAGTAGGAAGCCTGCTTCCCCCTCTCTCTGCCTTCCTCTCTGCCTACTTGTGATCTCTCTCTCTGTCAAATAAGTAAATAAGTATTTTTTTAAAAAATAGTAGAGAATAAAACGTATTAATTTTACAGTTTGAACAATATGAAGAATAGAGTAAATATATTGACTCATATTTAACAAATTTGGCTTGTATTTAATAAATTTTCCATAAAAACTCACCCTGCTCTACCCTTTACTAGGAGAAGAAATGTTTACATAGAGTATAGACATCCACTCCAAGGTTCAGGTAATTTCACTATTTTATCTTGGTAATCCTTAAATCCCTAGCTACTAACAAACTATCTTATAGAGTTGGAATTCAAATATGAATAAGAATGGCTAAATGAGGGGCTCCTGGGTGGCTCAGTTGTTAAGCATCTGCCTTCAGCTCAGGTCATGATCCCAGAGTCCTGGGATCGAGCCCCGCATCGGGCTCCCTGCTCAGCAGGAAGCCTGCTTCTCCCGCTACCATTCCCTCTGCTTGTGTTCCCTCTCTCGCTGTGTTTCTCTCTGTCAAATCAAAAAAATCTTTAAAAAAAAAAAAAGGAATGGCTAAATGAATGAATATGAAATTATATAACCTTTTATATATCAATATATCCTTAGAATGTACGTGTACATTTGCTCATTTGTTTTTTAATATGGATTTCTCCACTCTTACAGTTTGGAATAGCATGTTTTTCTACTCTCTACATTAAAAGCATTAATTTCCTAAAAATATATACTGTCTCTCCATTGAATTTTTTCTTTATTGCCAAATACCCTTTTTCTAAGGTTTGTAGACTTGAGTTTATTGTCAGAATTCTCTGTCAAGTATTAGAATTGCAAATAGGGCACACTTGCTTTGTATTAAAAGAACAAGTGCTGCCAGTGTCTGAAAAGTTAATTAGACAAAACAGACAATTAATTACATCTTATTAACGTGTAAAAGACCTGTGACAAATTGCACTAATTGCATGCTCTTATACATCTGAAGAGGTCAGGCTACTTTAAAAGTATGTTGTTAATGGAAGACAAATGTATCCATGCACTTGATAAGAATATTATAAACTGCATTATTTATGACTCCATTGGAATACTTAATAATTTTAAGCTTTAAATTAAACTGCTCATTAAACAGGAGAGCTAGTACCAAGTTCTTAAAATAGGCCATAAAAGCTGGCTGCAGTGTAAGATAAATTTGAAGGTCTAGCTTTTCCTTAGAATGTGTTTACACCCTTATTTTTAAGTGACTGAGACCTAGAGTTGTTAAACTTATCTCAATGTGCCCTTAGTAAAGGGCAAAATACTTCCATTAACAGTATTCACCCCAAAGAAACAGGATTCCTTTAAAAAGCCCTCAGTTGCTTAAATTCAGGAATATTCACTCAGTTGAATATAGTCATTAACTCTCAAGCTTTATTTCCAAACAAAGAACATGGAATGGAAAAAAAAAAAACAGCAAAGTCATGCGAGTATGTTAGCTGCAGAGGACTGAGGGGATTTTACAAGATGGACACAATAAAGAAGAAACGGTAATGGTAAAGAAATACGTTAGAAAAATGGTCAAAACACCCAATAGAGGCTTAGAGAGAAAAAAGAAGTAGATGGAAACAATTTAAAATGAGGAATGAGTCAGAGTGGCTCTTGCAGGGAAATACTTAATTACACAAAGGCGCTTTAGTTTCTTTCATTGAGTACCTGTCAAGGGGAGGGAACACTAGCAATTCTAGAGGAAATTGTTTCTATTTCAGTTCACAAAACCGGATGCTCACTCAGGATTCTCAGAGGGGCTTTACAAATAATTTAGATTATTTTTCTTCTGTTCCCCAGGACCAAAAGCCTTCTAAAATGAACCTGAGTGTCACCACACTTTAAATGTTTATGGTTGGTGAGCTCAGTTCATCAAAGTGGTGTGCTAGTGAAATCACCTTGCCAACCTTCACACTCTCAGGAGTCTGGAAACAGCACAGACGCTTATAACTAAAGGGTGGTGGGCAAGAGAAAAGGGCAAACTCACACCTCCACTCTCTATGTACCAGTCCAACAACTTCATACTGTTTTAATGGGCAACTATTATCAGAGAACAGCAGAGCCCTTGTCTCTGTATGAACAAACTCAGGCTGATGATTGAAACATCTGAACATTAATAATTATTTTAATTGGCCCACAGAATTCAGACTTTTGCTTTTCCATGTCTCCTTTCCTACCTATTGTCTACAGATTAGACTCATGTGTTAGATGATAAATATTTGTAGCATCTACAGTAAACTACTTTTAAGCTAATGCATGTAAAAAGGCCTATTACAGGCACTTAAAGTAACAATAGTTGAACCTAAATCTGAACCATGGAAAAGTCAATTCCAGAAAATTTAACCCTAAGATATTGGCAGTGTGGTGAGATTTATTAAAAAATTAAGTAGAAGATGACCTTGAGATTAGAAAGGTAAGTCTTAAGGGGAGAATATATCACATTCATGGTCATGACCGTGCCAATATATCAGTGGAACAACTTGTGAATCACCAAGAAACTTATCATTATAAGAGCATAGATTAAGTTTATTATCCAAATGTATAGAGAATAATGTTACACATGAATTAATCATCATGCTTCCTTTGAGAAATTCTTAGTATATCTTTCATACTAAGCACTTGGTAATAGTCATTTTTCAATGTGACCATCTGTTCCATGCACTCAAATTTTACAAACTTTCTTCCTAGTGAAAATCTGCCGTTATTGCTAATTAATTTGTCAGCATATTCTTTCAGGTAAAAAACTAAGTTTCACAGAGATTAAAGGCATACGTTTTGGAGAGAAAAATTCATGTATAAAATGTTAGCAGAAAATTTTGATATGAAAATTTATGTTGAAAATGATGTGGTTTATTTTAAGTACTCTTATCTCCTTTTCCTAAGAGATGGCAAAGCTGAAATCAAGGTTGGACAGAAGGAAAGATCAGAGAGAGAACTTTTTTTTTAAAGATTTTATTTATTTATTTAACAGAGAGGAGAGAGATCGCTAGTAGGCAGAGAGGCAGGCTTGGGGGGGGGGCGGTCAGCAGGCTCCCTGCTGAGCAGAGAGATGCGGGGGCTGGATCCCAGGACCCTGAGATCATGACTTGAGCCCAAGGCAGAGGCTTAACCTACTGAACCACCCATGTACCCAGAGAGAACTTTAAAATCTCATTCACCAGAATGTGAAACTAAGGATTCAAGCATTAATGAGATTGCCTCCGTCAAAACTATTAAGTTGTAGTATGGTTAGCATGTGAAATCCCAGACCAAAGGCCAAATCTAAGATTTTTTAATGTTCTTGATTCACAGAGTCAAATCACTTTATAGAAAATATCCAGAAAGTTGACACCCCTAAATATAATACCAGTTACAGAGATAGCATTAATTATTTTTAAAATTTTTAGAATTTATATTTGATCTTAAAAGTCTCTACATTTTTAATGATATCTCTTCTATATGTATGTATGTATGTATGTATTTTAAGATTTTATTTATTTATTTGACAGAGAGAGAGATCACAAGCAGGCAGAATGGCAGGCAGAGACAGAGGGAGAAGCAGCTCCCCACTGAGCAGAGAGCCTGATGCGGGGCTCAATCTCAGGACCCTGAGACTGTGACCCGAGCCAAAGGCAGAGGCTTTAACCCACTGAACCACCCAGGTGCACCCTCTTCTCTATGTATTTAAACAGCTGCATATATGTATTGTTTCCCTGTCATATTAGTAACAAACATTTTTTCTTCACTTCTCATTTTCTTCACTTCTCATTTTTATTGGAATATATTTATTGGAATATAATGAAGTACTAGTTAAAACAATGTGCTATGGAATCAGACCATGTGGATTCTAATTCTGGCTCGGCCCTCATTAGCCATGTTGCTCTGTATAAATTCCTTAAACTATCTGTTCCTTAGTTTCTTCATCCATAAAACGAGGACAATAATAACCCTTATTTCACTGAGTTATCATGGGGATTAGATATGTCAGTAAACGTAAAAATCTTAGGAAAGCTCCAACTCCTTTTAAATTGGTTGCCACCCTTCAACAACTGCCATGTTGGGCTGAATTATCATTCCCTGTTCTTCATGATTCACACTCTTTCATTAGAATCAGTTCTAATTTTCTTTCAGGATGAACTCTTAGTAAATATTAGTATTAATACATTGTTAAACTCTCATTAAATATTAGTATCAATACCTTGTTTCAGTATAGTTTTAAATATATATTTTTTCAATTATCAGTATGTTGTGTTTTTTTATTGCTATTATGTTTTGAAAGATCTTGACTTTTCTGCAATCAGTTACTTCGTATGTTTTCTTTCCTTAGTGTTTCATGGTCCGTCTTTCACATTCACATTTAAATCACGGGAATTTATCTCAGCATATGTTCAGATGAACAGTTCACTTGATTTTTTTAACTTCCAAGTATCCTTTTTTTTTTACCACGTCATATCTTAAACAGCTACCAGTTCTACGTTGGCATATGTGCATGCTTTTAATGCGTGCTCAGCTTCTACATAGATTCCTTTTCAGAGCTATCTGTTCTGCTACGCTGAACTATCATTTCTTGTACCAGTTTCACATTTTTAATTACTATAGTTTATAATAGTGCCTAAGAGCTGACAATACAAGTGCCCTCTTATTCATATTTATTTTCAATATTGTCTTAGTTATTTTCCTCCTGTAATTCATCAAAATGAACTTTAGGGCCGTAATTTTTAAGCGTCCTTGAAAAAAAATCTCACTGTGGTTTCTATTACAGTATGATTAAAATCTATAAATTATGCAGGAAAAATTATTCTCTTTACAATAGTTAGTTTTTGTGTCCAGGAATATTGAAGATATCTCAATTTATTCCAATTTTTACTGCTCTTATGAGCAATTTTAGAGATGTATTTTTATAGTTCTTTATATTCTGCACAAAGTAGACTATTCTGGACATAAATTACATATGTACTTAATAATTATACTACCGAATTTCTTACTTGTTTTCATCTACTTAATGTGGCAAAGACTGTGGAAAAAGTGTTTATCTCTACGGTTTAGTTTTTCTAGGTTTGTCTTTGTACTTCTAAGTATTTTACCGCTTTAAGCTCTAATGTATCACATCAGGACTCATGATTATTAAGCCCCTATTACGGATACTACTTTGGATAATACAGCTATTTTATATATCCCCTTTCCTTAAATGCTTACAAAAAGAATAAATGTGTCTGCCCTCATAATCAAAATATTTAACTCAATTTCTGAAATTTTGGGAAATTTCCTTTTAGTTTTTTTCCTGTTACTAAACAGATTGTATTTTGTCTTACACTTTATGGTTATTTTGGTGATAACCATATACCATATTTTGGTATAGAATTTTAAATTCTAATAGTTTTCTTAGTATATTAGATATTAGATAAACCCATTGGTTCTTCTCTGGAACGTAATTTGTAAACTCAGTTTTTGGCTTAATGAGTTTGTTTGTGTTATATTGTTGTGTTATTTCCTATTATACCAATTTTACTGCTCTTATTCCTTTTTTTTTTTTAAAGATTTTATTTATTTGACAGAGAGAGAGATCACAAGTAGGCAGAGAGGCAGGCAGAGGGAGAAGGGGAAGCAGGCTCCCCACTCAGCAGAGAGCCCGTTGCGGGGCTCGATCCCAGGACCCTGAGATCATGACCTGAGCCAAAGGCAGATACTTTAACCCACTGAGCCACCCAGGCGCCCCACTGCTCCTATTCTTTTGGAGCTCCTATTCTGTCAGCAACTATTTTAGACTAGATTACCATTTTCTGGTCTTCAGGGCTTAAATCTACTCTTTCATAATCAGTTCTGATCTCCCACTGCTTTCTTTGTGAGTTTTTAAGTCTTTCAACTGTATGCTTTAAATCACTGATTCACGTTACCCAAAATTTTAAATATAACTCTTGCCGCTAATTTCCAGGCAATTTTTTTGTCAGATATTTATCTTTACATTTTTGTCTTCATCCTAATTTTGATTTTCCATGGTGACTCCAAGCTCTTGTTTCTTAGAT
>JAQQSY010005582.1:0-11574 GCA_028646535.1 Procyon lotor | reverse complement strand
AATTAAGTTCATATGTAATTTCCTATAGTCTTTCTCTATATGTATCTGTACTATAATGTATTCATCCATTCTCCTGACAATGGGCATTTGGGATGTTTGTGGTTTGCTACTAGCATAAACAGTGCTACATTCTTGTATAGGTTTAGTGGTTCCCCTTCTTTATGTATGGTATATGCCTAAGAGGAGAACTGCTGGATTGTGAGTAATGCAAACATTCAAAGACACAATTTTGTTAAAATTTCTCCCACAGTGGCTGTATCGATCAGCTCTGCAGGAGTAAGTAGGAATTTCCGTTCATGGATATACTCTCTACCACTTGTTACTCTCCATTTAGTAGGTATTAGTTTGGGGTTTAGCACAGTTTTACAATGTTTATTCACCACTTGGTGGGCCTGGGTGGCTCAGTTTACTAGCATCTGACTCCTGGTTTCTGCTTACATTATGATCTCAGGGTCGTGAAATTGAGCCCCCACCAGCTCCACGCGCACTGTTGGCTTCAGATTCTGTCCTTCCCTTCCCTCCTGCCCCTCCCCCCAAAATATATAAATAAATCCTAAAAAAAAAAAAAAACCAAAATATTTATTTACCATTTATCTGTCTACATTTATATTCATTTTCCTACACAATTATTTGTCATATTGATTTTTAACCCTTCATTATATATCCTGGACACTATCCTAAGTTTTATGTTTTAAAAATAAGTACCCCAAGTTTGTCACTTGCCTTTTGACTTTTTAATGCTGTATTTTGATCAACATAATTTATTTTAATACAGTCAGTTTATCTCATTTTTATGGTCTTGTATATTTTAATGACTGAAAAACATTATGAAATATATTCTTTTAAAATATTTAGCTATTCTCTTTTGCCTCTATGTACTCAGTCAGCTGAAACTCAATTTAGCATTTTTTCAGTATAAAAAACCACTCATCTCCATCTAGTTATTCAGTGACTAGTTATTCGTTTCTCAGTGATGAGAGGACACCTCTACCATACATGCTTTCCATGTAAGACTACGTCTTTTTTTTTAGTTTCTCCATTCTATTCTCTTATCAATTTGTTTATCTTTTTGGCCAGAATCGGTACAACATATCTACTTTTATTTGTTCTGACATGTCAGACCTTTATTCTGATTAGTTAAAAGTCTATACTGATTATTAGCACCAGTATTTCTTGAGTCATTAAGATAGTTAATGTTATCCCAGCCTAGACCAATATATATTATCTTGATTATTATAATTTAAGAGTGATAACTCATAGGGCAAGTTTTTGAATTAGTCTCCTCCTTCAAGAGGTCTTGGCTACTCTTTAAGCTTTGCACTTTCATGTAAATTTTAAAAGAGATTCTCAAGTTCCATATAAAACCTGCTAGAATTCTGATAGAACCATCTTAAATGTAAAAATTGGAGATGTCAGTTTATTTATGATTTTGTGTTTTTCTTTCCGTAAATATGGAATACATATCTATTTACTTAAAGCTTCTTTAAAATCTTTCAAAAATATGTTTCAGATAAGTCTTACTCATCTGGGTAGTAGCAGTTTTGTTTTGTTATTACTGTCATCTAATATAAATGGTACTATTCCTAACTATATTTCTAAATGCTAATTAATTTCTATTTGCTTTTTTGGATTTATTTATAGTCCAATCATTTTTACTATGGGTGTTAATCTCTTCAAGCTTACTTGTACTTTTTTAACTTTTTCTGTTTGTTCTGCCTGTGTGTTGGTTTTGTTTTTTCTTCTTACTGTTTTGAAATGTGTATCCTAAATTTCTTCTAGCTTTAATCCTTGAACATTACCAAAAAAATCTAATATTGAATAATTAACACTTCTCCAGAATATATGCTCTTAAAACACTTTAATAAATCACTACACACACACACACACACACACACACACACACACACACACACAGTCACATGTGCGTGGTTTAGGTTTACCTACATTTCCCACTTCATTTCTCACCAGCTCCTTTACATTTCAGATTTTCCTCTCCCTTAAAAGTGCGTTGTTTCATTGTGAAAATTTCCTCAAACAAGCAAGTCTGCCATTCTGGCAAAAGCAAATTATCATGTGATTAATTTTTAAAATATCCTGATAGAATAAAGCTCATATATTTGCTCTCCTCAGGATGAACACTAAATTCAAAGAGTTGAGTTTTTTCTGAAGTAATAACTATTCATTTTTTAAGCAAATTCCCAAGTTGGCAGAAATATTCTCCCAGCTGGTATAGGAGACAGTACCATCAGCACTTCTAATTCCGTATAGTATTCTGTTTTATGGAAGTTCATGTTTCTGTTTCACAGATCTCTTTCAAAAGTTCTGATTTGTTCTCACAATTACTGCTACATTCTATAATTAGGAAGTAGAGGTTTGTTGTTTGTCTTACTGCACTGCATCATTTATTTTATTTTTCAGAGTTCTCTTATGAACTGCGATCACAGTCTGAAATACTGTATATAGTAGCACAATAAAAAAGTAAAATCTAAATTTCCTTTGAAATTACAAAAAAATGTACCTATAAAAATGTGAGGCTAGCTCACTAAGAACCAACAGAGTATACAAAAATTATGCTCAGTCAGATGTCTTTATAGAGATTAAAATGACATAGGCATTAGATAGTTTGAATGCATTATTAGTGTGGCCCTTTCTGCTACACAGTTTTGTCACTTACTTATCAAATACAACCTCAAGGTCAGCATCTGCACTCTTCACTACCTACACTGATGTGCAAAACTTTTGTGAAGTATCTACCCAGCAAATAATTAGTTTCTTTTTAAAAAAACTTTCGGCATTCTTACATAAAGGATTCAAAAAAATCCTTTTATTTGCCAGATAGTGCTAGCCAAAAGTATATTTCCACACTTCTCTGCAGATTCATGTTTTAAGTAAAATTACCCTGGAAATCTTGTCGATACTCTAATAAAGCATTGGTGCCAATAAAAATATTTCCTAAAGACTGGATAAGCAAATGACACTTAGAATTATTATGAGTCTGATTTTAAATAAAACACTTGATAAGTTACTAAACTGCCACACACATTACTGTGCAAAACATAATGCATTATAACAATATATTCTAACATCATTTTTTAGTAGGATTCCTACAACTGCCTCTTTCTCAATATTCCCCGACCCCATGGGCCAGTTAATCCTATTATTTTAAAAGATTTGGATTAAATACCACACCTCAGAGTACGGGACATCCTTACTTGAGTCATGCTGAAAGTCCAAATAATGCATTCCAGAATCCTTGACCACAGTGGGATAAATATTGAAAAAGAGGAAATGGGAAATAGAAAGAGCTAGTCAGATTAATGTCTCTTTTTTTTTCTCTTCTATGGGTTACTCCAAATTCAATTCCTTGTGCATTCCTTCCTGAGAAGCCCTGTACTTAGCTCAGTAAATAAGTTGGCCTCATCACATGCTATATATCACATTATATCTCTTGCCTTATTTTCATTTTCCCTCACTTTCCATGCTTTGGGCTTGTACCCCCAAATTATTACCAACATAATTCTTGTCTCCAGCTCCACTTTCCAGAAGACTTGGGGAAAGGCAGTACTGCCTCTTTATAACAAAGAATATATATATAATTAAAATTATACATATAATAGGGATTTGGTAACAATAGGAAAACACATTGTGTCTCTGTATAAATATGTCTGTCACTTCAAATTGTTTTCCTTAAAAATTAAAATTTTTCTGATATTCTGAAATTTCAAGAGAAACTACTATTGAATTAAATATTAATTATGCTAAGATATAATCTTAAAATAAGATATAATGTTAAAATATATTTCCTAGGTTTGAGTCGGGGCATGAAGACAATCCAGAACTCTTCAGACTTTGTGGGCAGAATGAAAATTATGAAATGCTGTGATCTCAGTAAGAAGAAAGAGTAAGAGTCCTCAGGATAAAGCATAAATAGCAACAATCTTCTGCTAAAGTTTCTTCTACCTTCTAAAGTTTCATATATGTTCCTTCATATGCACACAGGGTGAAGCAATAAGCAAAAGGACAACTACAGAACTATTCTGCAGTGAAAAAAAAAATCCTTGCAAAGATTTGTTCTCTGAATCAGGCTTTATATTTCCTTGCTTCCTTGAATTTGGAAATGCCATGAAGAAATGAAACCATCTTAAGTTGGCTACGATCTATTGCCTCTGCTTTGCAGATTTTTATTTTTAGCAGGGGCTCCAAATAAAGAAGATTTATACAGACTTATATGGTGGTAAAGGGTATGCTTCCCTTGACAGGTAAGTAAAATGAAGTCTAAAGAAGTTAGATTATTTCCCTAAATTGTGTCTAACTCTGAAGCCTCTCTTCATTGCCTTATGCTGCATGTAATAGATGGTAAGTATAAAATGAGAGGTATGAATGACAATTTTCTAATATATGGGATACCTGGGTCGCTCAGTTGGTTAAGCGACTGCCTTTGGCTCAGGTCATGATCTCAGGGTCCTGGGACTGAGCCCCATATCTGGCTCTCTGCTCAGTGGAGAGCCTGCTTCTCTTTCTCCCTCTCCCTGCTCCTCTGCCTGCTCTGCTCTCTCTCTGTCTCTGTCAAATAAATAAATAAATAAATATTCTTTTAAAAAAACATTAAAAAAGAAAATTTTCTCATATCTAAATAAGTTCTATTGGAGAAGTCACAAATATTTATGGAAACTTTGTAAAAGATCAGATTTGATAATCTTCTTTGAAGTATAACAGTTATTCTGAATATGGTATGTTTTCATAATAAGCCCTCAAGGGTTTTCTAAGCTATCATTAGGTGGCAACAGATGATGCTGAAAACTGGTCTCGTTTAAAGTAATTTCTGTGCTGCAATGTCAAGACATAGACAAATCTATAGACAAAGACTAAGTGAGCCTTCATATATTGCTAAAGTTTAAGGGTAAGTCCAATATTTGTGAAATTGCAATTTTCTAACACTATACTATTCAAAGAATGGTCCTAGGATTAGCAGGATAGCTATCAGCTGAAATCTTGGTAGAAATGTAGAAATTAATGCCTGACTCCAGAACTAGTATACTACAAGTGCATTTGACAAGGTCCCCAAATTTGAAAAGTAACGCCCCAATAGACTATATGGAAAGAGTGGGTTCAGCTACAATAAAGAGAAGTATGAAACCAATAAATTGCCTAATTTAACTTTTGCTGAAACCAAGAGGATATAAAAAACAGATTTCTAGTGAGAGTTCTCAAGAGAAGGAGCATCAATCGGATAGCTATCTATATTATATGCATACATAGATACATATATCCTAAACACTTATTGCTTCATATGTATATACCTCTCTCTCTATATATATATTTATATATATATAGTTGTAGATCTATATATCTATATAACATCTCTCTGTAGATCTATATATCTCTCTATATATGGAAATAGTATGCCTATACTTACAAATATATGAGAAAAAGACATTTATTGGAAGGCATTGGCTCATGCAATTACAGAGGCTAGGAAGTTGCAAGATCTGCATTTGGAAGCCCAGGAGATGCAATGGTATAGCTGCAGGCTGAAAGCCTGCAAGCTCAAGTCCCAGGAAGACTTGACGTCTTTGTTCAAGTACGAAGGCCAGGAAACACCAACATCCCTGCACTGTCAGTCGGGTGGGAGAAAATTTCCTCTTAACTAGACCTATTTTTCTATTCAGGCCTCCAAAGGATTGGATGAGGCCCACCCACATTAGAGAAGGTTTATTCATTCTACCAACTCAAATGTTAATTTTATCCAGAAACACTGTCACAGACACACCCAGAATAATGTTTGACCAAATATCTGAGCACTCTGGGGCCAGGCACAGAAAACTGGCACATAAAATTAACCAAAACATCTGGTAGAGCCTAGAATTAAATGGCAGTAGCACCACCACAAAGTGTTAACTGTGAATCACTGAAGAAATAGCATCAACACAGATACGGAATTAAGAAAGTAGTTTTCACAGGGTCAAAGCCGAATCATTTCCCAGTCTTTCATATACTTTTCAGGGAGTTTTAAAGTAAAATAATTCATTCAGATTTAGAACAGATTCCAAATCAAATGCCTACTGGCAGAGAATTCAAATGCAAAAAGCAGAGCATGTATAAAAAAAATCCAACTACCAGAAATATAACCTCAGGGTAAGCATTTAACAAAATAAAATGAAACTAATATTCAATATTACTGTTTTAAATATAGCAATACTTAATACTTTTTTTTAATTTTGTGGTTGTACTTTATTTTTTTTAACAGATAATGTATTATTTGTTTCAGAGGTACAGGTCTGTGACTCATCAGTCTTACACAATTCACAGCGCTCACCGGAGCACACACCCTCCCCAGTGTCCATCACCAGCCACTCTACCCTTCCCACCCCCCACCCCTCCAGCAACCCTCACTTGTTTCCTGAGATTAAGAGTCTCTCATGGTTTGTCTCCCCGTCTGATTTCATCCCTGTTTATTTTTCCTCTCTTCCCCCATGATCCTCTGCCTTGTTTGCCTTGTTTCTCAAATTCTACATATCTGTGAGATCATAGGATGATTGTCTTTCTCTGATTGGCTTATTTCACTTAGCATAATACCCTCCGTCCAAGTCCTTGCAAATGACAAGATTTCTTTTTTTGATAGCTGCATAATATTCCATTACATATATAATGGAATGAGATATATATATATTACATATTTATTAGATATATATTATCTAATATATTATATAGATATAATAATATCTAATATATATTATATATATATCTCCATCCCACATCTTCTTATCTATTCATCTATCAATATACATCTGGGCTCCTTCCATAGTTGGGGTATTGTGGACATTGCTGCTATAAACATAAATATTTGGGTGTACGTGCCCCTTTGGATCACTACAATTGTATCTTTGGGGTAAATACCCAATAGCACAATTTCTGGGTAGCTTTATTTTCAACTTTTTGAGGGACCCCCTTACTGTTTTCCAGAGTGGCTGCACCAGCTTGCATTCCCATCAACAGTGCAGGAGGGTTCCCCTTTCTCTGCATCCTTGCCAACATCTGTCCTTTCCTGACTTGTCAATTGTAGCCATTCTGACTGGTGTGAGGTGGTATCTCATTAAGGTTTTTATTTGTTTTTCCCTGATGTCAAATGATGTTGAACACTTTTTCATGTGTCTGTTGGTCATTTGGATGTCTTCTTTGCAGAAATGTCAAGAAATGGGGAGAACACATGAGCAATACTTAATTCTTAAAATTTTTCTTTCTTGACATGTTACTACTTTGATTTGCAGTCTGAAACCTGACACATTTGTACAGCACCAAACTATAAAAATCAGGAACTAATTCAGTTTTTGATCATTTAATATGGCACAGTATTTATTTTTAAGTAGTTTCTTATTTGAAAAGAGTGATACATGGGGTGCCTGGGTGGCTCAGTGGGTTAAAGCCTCTGCCTTCAGCTCAGGTCATGATCTCAGGGTCCTGGGATCGAGCCCCACGTCGGGCTCTCTGTTCAGCGGGAACCTGCTTCCCCCTCTCTCTCTGCCTACCTGTGATGTCTCTCCTCTTTGTCAAATAAATAAATAAAATCTTTAAAAGAAAAAAAAAAGAAAAGAGTGATACAGGGGTGCCTGGATGGCTCAGTCAGTTAAGCACCCACCTTTGGCTCAGGTCATGATTCCAGGTTCCTGGGATCAAGCCCCTGAATTGGGCCCCCTGCTTAGCAGGGAGCTTGCTTCTCCTTTTCTCTCTCCCTCTGCCTGCCACTCCCCTGCTCGTGCGTGCACTCTCTCTCTCTATCAAATAAATAAATAAATAAATAAATAAATAAATAAATAAATAATTTTTAAAAATGAAGAGTGGTACACAAAAATAGGTATTTATGAGCATGGATAATATTTTGTAGCATGATTTGTATTTTTAGGGATACAACTACTAAGATATTTATAGAAATCTGGTTTCTAATATTATCCCACTTAGTTTCAGTAATATGTAGTCCTATAATTCACTAATACCCATTAGTAGTTTTGCAGTTATATTTTCAAATTTATGACAGAAAAGTAAAGTGGAAAATTAGAGTTTATTTTCAAAAAGTTTGTAATCAAAGATAATTTTTTAGAAAATTGGTCTTTAACTCCCCAATTTATGGAATGCAATTTAGGCCCTTACTTTATTTTTGGAAAACCAACTTTCTCCTAATGCAAGGAGACCTGTTTGTGCTCTGCAAAGAATTCCCCAGAATCATAATTTCACAACAAATAAGCAAATCAGAACATGCAATGGGGTAAATCCCTTTAAATACACCGAGAAATAGTCAAAGGATTTCAAGAGGTTAAAATTTTCATCCAAAACTTTTTGATCCAGTCTTCATTGGTTAGCTCATCTTAAATGTTTTAAAATTTCCATAGAAGGATTCAGCACCACTTCATAAGAAAACCACCTAACCTCAGTTTTAAGAGAGCCAACCACCACACTGTGATTGCAGTTCAACAATCAAGACTGAACTGTCTGTCTCCTGTTCAAGCCTGGAAAACACATCTAAGATAACATTGTCTGTTCTAACCTAACATCTATATCCGTTTTCTTCCATCCCAATAGAGTCCTGATTTTTTCCTAGAAAATCTTCTAAGTCTTCTTGTATCTCAGGGGAAAGTGACCCAACTTCTGCTTCCAAGACAGGCTTCACTGGTCTACATAAAATTCCTCTTTCCAGTGATTGGTTCTTTCTCCTTTTGGATATTATCATTTTTTTTTTAAATGTGCTCGGCACCTTCACCATCACCATCAAGCCTGAGTATAAAATTGACATTGAGGACCCATATGGTCTGAAATGACAAGCTGAAATTTTGATCCATCAATCCTAAAACCCTCCCTTTCTCTGGAAGTTCTGCTTATGAAATTATTAATTTTCCCATTTTTAAGCCAACTTGAGTTGGAATTTCTTATTCCTTGCACTGATAGATCTTATATGATACATGAAGGCTTTTACTTTAAACTTTCTTTCTTTAAGTAAGCTCTATGCCCAACGTGGGACTTGAAATCATGACCCTAAGATTGAGTCACATGCCCCACTGACTGAGCTGGCCAGGCACCCCCACTCAGAACTTCTGAATGCAATTCCATCCTGTCGAATGAGGTAATGAACTTAAGTTCACACAACATCACAAAATGTTGTCTCCTTTCACTTTCTCTAACAGAACCACTGTCAGAAGGACCATTCCTCAGCTGAACAATGTGTAGTTACTCTTAACAATTTTGACCAGTCTATGTTAAAATTTATAAGATGCTTTTCAAAACAAAATTTAATCAGTTCTTTATTCAGTGCTTGTCATGGGCACCATGTCCAAATCTTTTTGATCATGCAAGAGTCCTGTCAAAATATTATCTAGGTGGAATTATTTACATCTGTATTCTCAACACCTGCCATAGAATACCACAAACAATTTAACATTTTTCATGAAACTCTTCTGGGAATTATCAGCTAAATCTTCAACATGCTGATGAGAAGTACTTCTGGTGAGAATTATTTTAGAAAGTATTATTAGTGGTTTTAGGTTCACCATTTTGTTGCATGAATAGATACTCTCACCTGCCAGACAATATTTTAAAAACCTAGATAATATTTTTACTTATGACATAACTGCATTCCACATAGTACTAGTTATTTTTTCACATATAGGAAAAAAAGTAACACTTTTAAAAAATATAGTCTTTTATATTCTGGGCACTAAGAATTTTTTTTTAACTTACAAATACTTATCATAATTCTGACCAAAGAATCGTGTTTCATATAATGTCTTAGTCTGGGGGAGCCTGTGTGGCTCAACCAGTTGAGCAGTTGACTCTTAATTTCAGCTCAGATCTCAGAGTCCTAGGATGGAACCCCATGTGGGGCCTCACGCTCAGCCAGGAGCCTGCTGGAGGATTTTATCTCTCCCTCTGCCTCTGCTCCTCCCCCCAGTCTGTCTGTCTGTCTCTCTCCCTCTCTCAAATAAATAAATCAATCTTTAAAAAATTAATGATTTAGTCTGCATTGTTCTAACACAGACACATTTGGTTTGCATGCTGAATAAGTAGTATCCTCTTCAATTCTAGTAAGAAATATGTGATTCCCATTTTTCTTTAAAAAACATAAAGCCCTCTCATTTTTATTTCCTTTTTTTTTACTTCCTTATTTTGAGAGAAAAACATTTGTCCTAACTCCACTATAAAAAAGCAAGAGCACAAGCAAGTGATAAATGGCTATTGACACTTTGTTTCATCGTCAAAGAAAAAAACAGGAACTGGTAGAGACTGTAGAGAACTTGAGCAGGCATGACCCTTGTGAAATGGGCTGTGGCTACTCAGCTCCAGCTAATTTCCTCCACATTGGAAGGTGACCCAAGTGTTGTCAAAGTCTCCGATTTTTCAACAGAAACTGGAAATCACATTTTTTGTGTGCGAATCCAACAATTTTAGATGATGGCAACCAATTTACACTTAAAAAACCTCTTTGGATCAACAATGTGCAAACCATAAAAAGAGATCTTTCAGACCAGGTATAAACTTTGAGCTATGAGTATGAAATCAGTGGTTTAAATGTTAATAAGTAAATATAAAAATTCATCATGGAATATCCGATAAAGGGTTAGTATCTAAAATATATCAAGAACTTGCAGTCCCACCAACAGTGTAAGAGGGTGCCCCTTTCTCCACACCCTCTCCAACATTTGTCGTTTACTGTCCTATTGATTTGGGCCATTCTAACTGGTGTAAGGTGGTATCTCAGTGTGGTTTTGATTTGAATCTCCCTGATGGCTAAAGATGATGAACATTTTTTCATGTGTCTGTTGGCCATTTGTATGTCTTCTTTGGAGAAGTGTCTGTTCATATCTTCTGCCCATCTTTTGATGTGATTATTGGTTTTGTGAATGTTGAGCTTGAGGAGTTCTTTATAGATCTTAGATATCAGACGTTTGTCTGTAGTGTCATTTGCGAATATCTTCTCCCATTCTGTGGGTTGCCTGTTTGTTTTGTTGACTGTTTCCTTCACTGTGCAGAAGCTTTTTATCTTGATGAGGTCCCAAAAGTTCAATTTCACTTGTGTTTCCTTTGCCTTTGGAGAGATGTCCTAAAAGAAGTTGCCGTGGCTGATGTCGAAGAGGTTATTACTGCCTATGTTCTCCCCTAGGATTTTGATAGATTCCTGCCTCACGTTGAGGTCTGTTATCCATTTAGAGTTTATCTTGGTGGATGGTGTAAGAGACTGGTCAAGTTTCATTCTTCTACATATATCTGTCCAATTTTCCCAGCACCATTCATTGAAGAGACTGTCTTTTTTCCACTGGATATTTTTTCCTGTTTTGTCAAAGATTATTTGACCAAAGAGTTGGGGGTCCATATTAGGGCTCTCTATTATGTTCCACTGGTATATGTGTCTGTTTTTGTGCCAGTACCATGCTGTCTTGGTGATCACCGCTTTGTAGTAAAGCTTTGTAGTAAAGGCAATGTGATGCCCCCAGCTTGGTTTTTCTTTTTCAGAATTTGCTTAGCAATTCGGGGTCTTTTTTGGTTCCATACAAATTTTAGATGCAGCCACTTTGGAAAACAGTGTGGAGA
>JAQQSY010005581.1:0-11575 GCA_028646535.1 Procyon lotor | reverse complement strand
CCCTCCAGTTCCATCCATGTCGTTGCAAATGGCCAGATTTCGTTTCTCTTGATGGCTGCATAGTATTCCATTGTATATATATACCACATCTTCTTTATCCATTCATCTGTTGATGGGCATCTAGGGTCTTTCCATAGTTTGGCTATTGTGGACATTGCTGCTATAAACATTCGGGTGCACGTGCTTGTTCGGATCACATGAATTATCCCCATTTTATGAAGGAGAAAATTAAAAGTCAAAGAGATAAGTAATTACCCAGTCACAGTTCATGAATGGTGTAGCCCAACCTGACTTCACATTCAGTTCATTTTATTTACTTCTATTTAGGGATAGAGGTTTTTGTTTTTAAAGATTTTATTGATTTACTTGAGAGCGAGAGAGAGAGAGAGAGAGAATGAGTGGAGGGAAGGGCAGAAGGAAAAGCAGACATGGGGCTTGATCCCAGGACCCTGAGATCAGGATCTGGGCAGAAGGGAGATGCTTAACCCACTGAGCCATTCAGGTGCCCCAAGAGATAGAGGTTTTTGACATGGATGGTAATAGTTCCACATGTGAAAAAAGCAGGAGTTTGGGGAACTGGCTACCAGTATATATTAGGGATGGAGAAATACTGAGAAAAGTTTACATTATTATTAAAACAGTTTGTGGAACGAACCACCTGCAAAGTTCCCTTTGGAATGTGATATGTACACATGACTTTCTCAAAGCTCTCACTTCCTCAGAGACTCTATATTTATGGATTTGTAGGGAGGACAAACCTGAGCACAGGCCTGGGCCCAATTCTGCTTTTATATTTATTAGGGAGATGTGAGTGAATATAATTATGTGACCGTGAGGGACTCAGAAGAAACAAATCCAGTGCCAGATCACATTTCAGGTGTGACCCCAAACCCTTGGAGGAATTTTATTTACAAAAATCCTTAAAAGAAAGGATTTTTGTTTAAAAAGAGTTCTAGGATGGAAAGCCTTATGAATTTTAATAGAAAGTATGTGTGTGTATCTGTGTGTGTGTGTGTAGGGGTCAGGTTTAAATTATAGTTGTTTTATGAGAAATGCAAAGAAGGATAACTCCTTTACTTCCTATGACTAGGGTGGGAAGTAAGTGAAAGAACAATAGACACTTTAAAAAAATTTAACTTTTGGGAGCATGAGTGGCTCAGTTGGTTAAGCGACTGCCTTCAGCTCAGATGATGGTCCTGGAGTCCCAGGATCAAGTCCTGCATTGGGCTCCCTGCTCAGAGGGGAGTCTACTTCTCCCTCTGACCCTCCCTGCTCTTGTGCTGTCTCTCTCTCATTCTCTCTCTCAAATAAATAAAATCTTTAAAAAATAATAAAAAATTTAACCTTCAAGTTTTAAAAATGGTGGTAAAACACACATATCTATTTTTAAGTATAGAGTAGCAGAACAAGAGACACTAAACTCGTCAATTAAAAGAACTTCCAGATGAAATATTTGTGTTCCGACAAATATTTTGGTCAAAGATCAGCTCCCTACTAGGGATGTTCCTTGAGTAGAAAAACTCAAAATAACATCCATAGGGGAAAGTACTCTTAGCAATGTGGCTGCTTGGCACTTATTAATTATTTTCTGTTGGTCTTCACCCACCCCCACCCCCCGGGGGCTAGTCTGAAGTGGTCTCTGACTCACATGTAGTGAAGCATAACTATGCCCATGGTGTCACCCTCACTGTTCCCACCTGCGTCTTCCCTCAAAGTTCCACTCCAGGAGTTGAACATCCAACTTCTAACTATCTTCCTCTGGAAAAGGAGAGACTTTTTTCTTTTATTTCCTCCCTGGAAGAGACCTCTACGCCATATTTTTTCCCCATAGCACTGAGTCCAGCGGCACAGCCTAAAGTGCAGATGAATTGTCCTCTCCACCCCTTGAAACACTTGATTTGAGTCTGCAAAGTACATATAGCTTTATGTGGAGCCTTGTCATAATTTGGAAACAGGAAATACTGAGGGCTAAAGAGCATCACACTATTATTCTTTTTACATATATAAATAAAACTTTAAAATTGACAACCTTGGATCAATGACATATATGACATCTCTTCTTGATCCCATAAAAATCCAAACAGAAAAAATAGTAGAAAACCATTTTTGTTTCTTTCAGAAAACAAATGGAAAGAATACAATTCACTTATTTAAATATTTAATGTATCCCTTCAATGTGCTTGCCATGCATCTGGCTGGCTATATAAACAAGGATTAGATTTGGAAAGGGGGGGGTGGGCACCAAAAGTGAGTTATAATTCCACACATGCATGCACATATACACACAAGGATTTGACTTGAAATAACATGCAATTCTCCTACCTTTGAGTTGGTTTTAGTTAGAGAAACAATAGAAGCTTATAAATGAGTCTATAGGTTTTGAGTAAAACCATAGAATACGTGCTCTTTGTTTCTATAAGAGAAACTTTTCAAAGATAAAGGTAGTATCTTGCTAGTCTCTTGAATAATTTTGGAAACTTTTCTCATTTCAAAAACAATATTCAATTATATTTTGAGTCTTTGCTTTTAAAAATTTCCATGAAAGTTTTCTGTGACAATGAAATCATTATGTTCCAAGGTTTTAAAAAATTATTAACCTTCCATGTTTGATAATTACATGCTGAAAAATACTGTATTAAGTATATTAGGAATAAAAGCTTTCTTAAATAAAAGCTGTCTTTTCTGGGATAAAATAATGTGAACTAAAGATAGCTATCAATTTAATTAAAACTGCAATATGGTTGAGTTTTTTTTATATTGAGATCAGTTGGACATTGATATCTCAGGCATAGTTAGTTAATTTGCATTAATATTGGAACAAGAAAAACCTTTATAAACAACATTTATACTTCTGATTTTCCAGAGGTCTTTTGTTACGGAAAGGGAAAGAGATCAAAAGGTAATGAAAAGAACGTTAAGTTCTAACAGAAAGAATTCACCTGAAAAGGACTATAAGTATAGAGATATGGCTAAGCCCAGTTGCACCAAGCCACATTGCATGGCAAAAATGTTAACACTAACTTTTGCTTAGATTTATGCATTTTTCCTTAAATTTACTATGATTTTACTTGCTCTGACTTGTTCTGCTTCTAATATAGTTCACACACTCATATTTTGGGTGTTATTTGGTATAGTTGACACAGGATGTTACATTAGTTTTAGGTATACAACATAGTTTTTGGATATATTCCTTTTAATTTAATGTAAGCTTGTTCTAGCCTTATTCAAGCAGTAGTATCAGTCAGGTAAGGAATTAGGCTGAGCAGCTTTCTAAAAACCAGGAACATTTTCATGGTAGACCTCTGTCAATTTCAAATGAAACTGTCCTACAAAACTTTCATTTTCCTCTACCCCCTCACATTCTCCATTTGACCTTAGTCACTTCACAATAGAGTACAAAAAAATGGGGGAAGTCTCTGATCTTTCTCAAACCTATTTCAGGTTCATGGATCAATATATACTGAATACCAACTTTGAGAAACTACAGAGACCTTTACCTTCTTTTATATTTCCCCAATATTGATCTTTCTTTATTTCCTATATTCAGGGAAAGTGTGGGATGCATAGAAGGGCACAAGCAAAATGGTTTTATGAGGTTAAGATAAAATAAAAAAATAAAATCCTGGTGTTGGAACACCAGTGGAGAGTGCACAGTAGGAATGAATGTGTTGATATCTAGAATTGAGGGAATTGCTATGATCTAAAGATCTTTAGGAAGCTATAGTTGTATTGGATGTTCCCCAGTAAAATTATAAGAAAGGCCAATTAGGCAATAATAACAGCTAAGTTTTTTTTTTTAGTACTTTCTATATCAGGTTTTTTCTAACAAGTTTTATTTATTTAATCTTTACAATACCATTCTGTAGGAGGTTGTATTCCTGTTTCACAAATAAAGAAAGTGAGGTACAGAAAGGTGAATTATCTGAAATCATATAGTTAATAAATGCTGGGTACTTACAATCATCCAGACTGATACAAGAAGCTGTGTAATCTATCTATATACAAAGAGTTGCCTAATTGTGGTAGATTTGAGTTCATTCAGAAATAAACTAGAGTACAGAAATAACCTCTCATATATGTGGTCAAATGATCTTTGACAAAGCTATCAAGAACACTTAATGGGAAACAGTCTCTTGAACAAATGGTGATGAGAAAACTGGATATCCATATGAAAAAGAATGAAACTGGACCTTTATCTTATACCATATACAAAAATTTTCAAAATGGATTAAAGACCTAAATGTAAGACCTAAGACCATAACACTCTTAGAAGAAAATATAAAAGCTTCACGACAATGAATTTGGCAATAATTTCTTAGATATACCAAAAGCACAGGCAGCAAAAGCAAAAATAGGCAAATGGGACTTTAAATCTGTGTATTAAAGGACACAAACAGCAGAGTGAAAAGGCAAGCTACAGAACGGGAGAAAATCTTTGCAAATAAGATAGCTGATAAGAGAATAAGAATTAGAATACATAGAGAACTCCTACAACTATAAAGAACAACAACAAACAACAACTTCAATTTAAAAACTGGCAAGAGTTGAGTGGGCCTTTCTACAAAGATAATATAAAAGTGGTGAACAAGCATATGAGAAGATGTTCAACATTACTAATCATTAGAGAAATGCAAATCAAAACCACAATGAGGTATCACCTCAGACTTATTCACATGGCAACTATTGAAAAAACAGAAAACAATCAGTGTTGGTGAGGATAAGGAGAGATCGGAACACTGTGCACTGTTGGTGATATTTTAAGATGGCCTAAATGCCAGCATAGACCAGAAACATTTCCTGAAGTGCCAGGCCCTGGACAATGTATGACCCCTTCTTACTATAGTATTACTCTCAGAAGCAGGAAATACAATAAGCTTTCATATCACGCAACAGACAGAAACCTAGATATAATGATAAGACAGAGGAATTCTCTCCAAAATAAAGATCAAAAAGAAATCACAGCCAGGGATTTGTTCAAAAGAGATATAAGCAATATCTGAACCAGAATTTATGACAACAGTCACGAGAACACTAACTGAGCTTGAATGAACCAGAGAAGACATCAGAGAAACACTCACTGCAGAGATAAAAGAACTAAAAACTAGTCAGGCTGAAATAAAAAATACTATGACAGATGCAAAACTGATGGGATGTAATCACAATGAAGATGGAAGAAGCAGAGGAACAATTAGATGATAAAGAAGATAAAATTATGGGGGGGCTTGGTGGGTTAAAGCCTCTGCCTTCGGCTCAGGTCATGATCTCGGGGTCCTGGGATCAAGCCCCACATCAGGCTCTCTACTGAGCGGGGAGCCTGCTTCCCCCCTCTCTCTGCCTGCCTCTCTGCCTGCTTGTGATCTCTCTCTGTCAAATAAATAAAATCTTTAAAAAGAAGATAAAATTATGGAAAATAATGAAACTGGAAAAAAGATGGGAGGAAAACTACTAGATCACAAGTATGGACTTAGGGAACCCAATGATTCCACAAAGCAAAATATCTATATTATAGGAGTCCCAGAAGAAGAGTGGAAAAAGGGGGTAGAAGGTTTATTTGAACAAATTATAGCTGAGAACTTTGCTAATCTGGGGAAGGAAACAGGCATTCAAAACTAAGAGGCACAGAAAATTCCCCTCAAAATTAACAAAAACAGGCTGACACCAAGACATGTCATAGTGAAACATGCAAAATACAAAGAGAGAATTCAGAAAGCAGCTAGGGATGAAAGGTCCTTAACCTACAAGGGTAGGTAGGCACATAAGGTTAGCAGCAGACCTAGCCACGAAACTTGGCAAGCCAGAAAAAAGTAGTATGATATATTCAATGGGCTAAATGGGAAAAATATGCAGCCAAGAATACTAAACCCAGCAAGGCTATCATTCAGAATAGAAGGAGAGAGACAAAGAATTTCCAAGACAAGCAAAAAATAAAGGAGTTCACGAACAGTAAATCAGCTCTGCAAGAAATATTAAAGGGGATCCTTTGAGTAGGAAAGAGACCAAAACACCAAACACTAGAAAGGAACAGAGACAACCTACAGGAATAATGACTTTACAGGTAATACAATGGCACTAAATTCACATCTTTCTTTTTTATCTTTTAAGATTTTATTTATTTATTTGAGAGAGAGAGAGAACAAGAGAGAGCACAAGCAGGGGGAGGGGAGAGGGAGAAGCAGGCTCCCCACTGAGTAAGGAGCCTGATGTGGGGCTAGATTCCAGGACCCCGGGATCATGACTTAGCAGAAGGCAGAGACTTAACCAACTGAGCCACTCAGGTGCCCCTAAATTCATATCTTTCAATAATTACCCTGAATGTAAATGGTCTTTGTGCTCCAATCAAAAGACATAGGGTATCAGAATGGATAAAAAAAATAAGATCCATCAATATGTTGCTTACAAAAGACTCATTTTAGACCCCCAAACACATCCAGATTGAAAGTAAGGGGGTGAAGAACCATCCATCATGCTAATGGACATCAAAAGAAAGCTAGGGTAGCCAGACTTATATCAGACAAACTAAATTTTGAACCAGACTGTAATGAGATGAAGAAGGGCACTATGTCATAATAAAGGAGTCTATCCAACAAGTTGATAGGCTGCAAATAAGATAGCTGATAAGAGAATAATAATTAGAATACATAGATATTGTAAATATTTATGCCCTCAACTTGGGAGTAGAAAAATATATAAGTCAATTAATAACAAACTTAAAGAAACTCATTGATATTAATACACTATTAGTAGGTGACTTTAACACCTCATTCACAGCACTGGACAGATCATCTAAGTAGAAGATCAACAAGGAAACAACGTCTTTGAATGACATACTGGACCAGACGGACTTAACAGATATTCAGAGCACTTCATCCTAAAGCAGCAAAATACACATCCTTTTCAAGTGCACATGGAACATTCTCCAAAATAGATCACACACTGAGTCACAAATCAGGCCTCAACCAGCACAAAAAATTGATATACTATGAATATTTTCAGACCACGGTGCTATGAAACTTGAAGTGAACCACAAGAAAACATTTGGAAACTCCACAAATAGATGAAGTTAAAGAACATCTGACTAGAAAATGAATGAGTTAATCAGGAAATTAAAGAAGAAGGGTGCCTGGATGGGTCAGTTGGTTAAGTATCTCCTTTTGGCTTAGGTCATGATCTCAGGGTCCTGGGATTGAGCCCCACATTGGGCTCCCTATGCAGTGGGGAGGCTGCTTCTCTCTCTCCCCCTCTGCTGCTACTCCTGCTTGTACTCTCCCTCTCTCTGTCAAATAAATAAGTAAAATCTTAAAAAGAAAGAAAGAAAGAAATTAAAGAAGAAATTAAAAAATACATGGAAGCAGATGAAAATGAAAACATGACAGTCCAAAACGTTTGTAAAAGGTGGTCATAGGAGGTAAGTAAATAGCAATACAGTCCTTCCTCAAGAAACAAGAAAAGTCTCAAATATACAACTTAACCTTACACCTAAAGGAGCTGGAAAAGGAACAGCAAATAAAGCCTAAAACTGGCAGAAGAAGAGAAATAGTTTGGATTAGAACAGAAATAAATTATATAGAAATAATAATTTAAAAAAAGAACAGAACGAGGATCTTGTTCTTTGAATGAATTAGCAAAACTGATAAATCCCTGGCAAGACTTATCAAAAAGAAAAGAAAGAGGACCCAAATAAATAAAATCATGAATGAAAAAGGAGAGATCAAAACCAACACTGAAGAAATATAAACAATTATAAGAGAAGATTATGAGCAATTATATGCCAACAAATTGGGCAATCTGGAAGAAGTGGACAAATTCCTAGAAACATACAAACTACCAAAACTGAAACTAGAAGAAAAAGAACATTTGAATATACCCATAACCAGCAAAGAAATTGAATCGGTAATCAAAAATCTTCCCACAAACAAGAGTCCAGGGCTGGATAGCTTCCCAGGGGAATTCTAGCAGACTTTTAAAGAAGAATTAATGCCTTTTTTTCTGAAGCTGTTCCATAAAAAAGAAATGGAAGGAAAACCTTTAAACTCATTCTATGAGGCCAACATTCATTACCTTGATTCCAAAACCAAAGACCCCACTAAATAGGAAAATTACAGACCAATATCCCTGATGAACATGGAGGCAAAAATTATCAAAAAGATGCTAGTTAACCGAATCCAAAAGTACATTAAAAGGATTATTCACCAGGATCAAGTGGGATTTATTCCTAAGCTGCAGGAGTGGTTCAATATCTCCAAATCAATGTGATACATCACATTAATAAAAGAAAGGATAAGAACCATATGATCCTCTCAATAGATGCAGAAAAAAAGATTTCACAAAATACAGCATCCTTTCTTGATAAAAACCCTCAAGAAAGTAGGAATAGAGGAAACATACCTCAACATCATAACGGTCAAATAAAAGACCCACAGCTAATATCATCCTTAATGGGGAAAAACTCAGAGCCTTCCCCTAAGGTCAGGAACACGACAGGGAGGTCCACTACTGTTGTTCAGCATAGTACTGGAAGTCCTAACCTCAACAATCAGACAACAACAAAAGGCATACAAATTGACAAAGAAGAAGTGAAACTTCAACTCTTCACGAGTGACATGATATTCTCTGTAGAAAACCCAAAGACTCCACCAAAAATTGCTAGAACTGATACATGAATTCAGCAAAGTCAAAGGATATAAAATCAACATACAGAAATCTGTTGCATCTTTATATACCAATAATGAAGCAGCAGAAAGAGAAATCAAGGAATCAATCCCATTTACAATTGCACCAAAACCAATTAAGATACCTAGCAATAAACCTAACCAAAGAAGTAAAAGATCTGTACTCTGAAAACTATAGAATACTTATGAAAGCAATTGAATTAGACACAAAGAAAGGAAAAACATTCCATGGTTGTGGATTGGAAGAACAAATACTGTTCAAATATCTATACTACTTGAAGCCATCTACACATTCAATGCAATCCCTATCAAAAAATCTCCAGTAGTTTTCACAGAGCTAGAACAACTAATTCTAAAACTTGTATGGAACCAGAAAAGAGCCCAAATAGCTAAAGTAATGTTGAAAGAGGAAACCAAAGATGAAGGCATCACAATTCCAGACTTCAAGCTGTATTACGAAGTTGTAATCATTAAGACAATATGACACTGGCACAAAAACGGATACATAGATCAATGGAACAGAATAGAGGACCCAGAAATGGATCCACAACTGTATGGCTAACTAATCTTAAATAAAGCAGGAAGGAATATCTAATGGAAAAAAGAGTCTCTTCAACAAATGGTGTTGTGATAACTGGAGAGTGACATGTAGAAGAAACTGGACCACCTTCTTACACTCTACACAAAAATAAATTCAAAGTGGATGAAAACTAAATATGAGACAAAATTCTTAAGGAGAACAGAGGCAGCAAGCCTCTTTGACCTTGGCTATAGCAACTTCTTACTAGACATGTCTCCAGAGGTAAGGGAAACAAAAGCAAAAGTGAACTACTGGGACTTCATCAAGATAAAAAACTGTGCACAGTGAAGAAAACAATCAGCAAAACTAAGAGGCAGCCTATGGAATGGGAGAAGATATTTGGAAATGACCTATCAGATAAAGGGGTAGTATCCCAAATCTATAAAAAACTTATCAAACTCACCCCCAAAGTAAATAATCCAGTTAAGAAATGGTCAGAAGACATGAACAGACATTTCTCCAAAGAAGACATACAAATGGCTAACAGACACAGGAAAAGATGCTCAACATCACGCATCATTAGGGAAATACAAATTCAAACCACAATGAGATACTAATCCATACCTGTCAGAACGGCTAAAATTAACAACTCAGGAAACAACAGATGTTGGTGAGGATGTGGAGAAAGGGGAACCCTCTTACACTGTTGGTGGGAATGAAACCGGTGCAGCTACTCCAGAAAACAGTACAGAGGTTCCTCAAAAAGTTAAAAATATAACTTCCCTATAAAAATAGATTTCCCACAGCAATTGCACTACTAGGTATTTACCCAAAGGATACAAAAATACTGATTTGAAGGGGCACATGAACCTCAATTTTTAATAAAAGCACTATCAGCAATAGCCAAATTATGGAAAGAGCCCAAATGTTCATCAACTGATGAATGGATAAAGATGTGGTTTTTATATAAATGGAATATTAGTCAGCCATTAAAAAAAGAAATCTTGCCATTTGCAATGATATGGATGGAACTAGAGTATATTATGCTAAGTGAAATAAGTCAGTCAGAGAAAGACAAATACCATTTCATTTCACTAATATGTGGAATTTAAGAAACAAACCAATGAATATAGGGGAAGGGAAACAAAAATAAGATAAAAACAGAGAGGGAAGCAAACTATAAGAAACTCTTAACTATGGAGAACAAAGTGAGGGTTGCTGGAGGGGAGGTGGGGGGAATGGGCTAAATAGGTGATGGGTATTAAGGAGGGCATTGTTTTGATGAGCACTGGGTATTTTCCTTAAGTGATGAACCACTAAATTCTACTTCTAAAACTAATACTACACTATATGTTAACTAACTTGAATTTAAAGAAAATCTTGGAAGAAAAAAAATTAAAAAACAAAAAATAAAATGGTGTAGTTGCTATGGCAAAACAGTAGGGTGATTCCTCAAAACACAGAACTACCATATGATCCAGCAATATATTAAAAAAAAAATTCCAAAAGAATTGAAAGCAGGGTCAAAAAGAGATATTTGTACATCCATGCCCATATGGAGCATTAGTCAGAATAGTCAAGAAGTAAAAGCAAACCAAAGGTCGATCAATGTGGTATATGCATACAATGGAATATTATTTAGCCTTAAAAAGGAAAAAAATCTTGTCACGTGCTACAGAATGGATGAATTTATTTTTTTTTTTTTAGATTTTATTATTTATTTGACAGCGAGAAACACAGCGAGAGAGGGAACACAAGCAGAGGGAATGGTAGAGGGAGAAGCAGGCTTCCCGCCGAGCAAGGAGCCCGATGCGGGGCTCGATCCCAGGACCCTGGGATCATGACCTGAGCTGAAGGCAGACACTTAACGACTGAGTCACCCAGGTGCCCCAGAATGGATGAATCTTGAGGAGATTGTGCTAAGTGAATTAAGCCAGTCACAAAATGACAAATACTGTATGATTACACTTATATGAGTATCTAGAGTAGTCAAATTCATAGAAACAGAAGAAGAACTGTGGTTACCAGGGACTTGGAAAAAGAGGAAATAAGGAGTGTTTTTTGTTGTTTTTTTTTTTTAATTTTTATTAACATATAATGTATTATTTGCCCCAGGGTACATGTCTGTGAATCGTCAGGCTTACAAATTTCACAGCACTTAACAGCACATACCCTCCCCAATGTCCACAACCCAGCCACCCTATCCCTACCCACCCACAGCCCCCCCTCGGCCATCCTTAGTTCGTTTCTTGAGTCTAGTAGTCTCTTATGGTTTGTCTCCCTCCCCATCCCTTCCTGTTTCATTTCTCTCCCCCACCCCCCCAAATTCCTGCCTTGTCTCTCAAATTCTTCATATCAGAGAGATCATGTGATACTTGTCTTTCTC